>RJWM01005190.1:0-62664 GCA_004363535.1 Dasyprocta punctata | reverse complement strand
TGCCTCAGCCTCCCAAGTGCTGGGATTACAGGAGTGCACTGCCATGCCTGGCCATTTCGTGGGGTTCTACAGAGTTCAAAGTAATTCATGCACTCTGTGTACATTACTTTTCTCATGTACTTTTTGGAGGAAGTAAAGTAAAAGCAAATAAGAGAACTTTCTTTAGGAGAGAATAACTTTGTTTTCCTGTCAGTGCAACCACAAATACCTTTCGAGTTGAATTTCTCTTTTGTCATTGCCTAGTAAAGAGCTGAAGTTTCCATGTAGGTTCCCAAATGTGTTCTAGGTCCCTGGAGAATGTGGAGGGGCTTGGACGTCTCGGGTCTGTGTCCTGCCTTGGTTACACCATGCGTCTCCCCGGTCAGAAGCAAGTTGCACAGGATCCTGGCTTATTGATTTGAAGATTGAATGTATAGGCAAGATCTGGCTTGTTTAGAATTCCACTTCTTTGTAATGTAATCTCAGCTCAAGAAATATGTCAAAATTAATAAATCAAGCTGTCACCATTAGTTTCCTGAATTTACAGTTCCTGTTACAGTAAGTGAAATTAAAATTCCTAGCTAGAGGACCCTTATCATGGTTTAAGTTTGTTGCAGCTGTAACTTTTTCTTTTAAAGACATACAGGATGTCCCTCCATGTGACTCCAAAAGTCCCTTTTCTGTGTCTTCTTGTTGCAGAGTAATCAGCTTGTTCTTTTGCAGGAAAGGCATAACATTGCTTAAAGGAAGACTCCTGACTGTACCAGCGCAGTGTAACCGTGGACAGTTGTCCGCTGCTCTTACTGCTGCCCCTAACGAGGCAGACCCCTTGCCACCGTGCTGCCTCTCCCGGCTGTCAGCCCCTTGAAGGCACCACGACGTGCCTGACTTCACCCTTGCCCTGCCCCCTGGCACAGAGGCAACAAAATTAATGGGTGTTCTGTAATGAATTGAGCTCGAAGTTGCCACATTGCTTGCTTGGAGTGAGTTCTTGCAGGCAGAATTCTGATTTTAGAGCCTAGGTTTTCCCACTCCACTCTGTTGTGTCCATCTTCTCAGAAAAGAAACATTTGGGACTTGTCCTTTGAAATCCGTGGCCACATGTGAGTGAATCCTCAGGGTGGGCACTGCAGGGTTGCATTGTGGGACTGGCTTCGGTGGTAGTGGTCACATTCTTCAGTTCTCACAGAGTTTTTATTTTTGGGGGCGGGGGTTGTGACCTGAAGTGTTTCAGTGGGCGCAGTGTCCTCGATCCCTGTGGCTCTGGAGAAGCTCGGCCATGCCCATGGCAGGGTGGAAGTGTGGGAGGCGCCCGTGGTGACTCCCTCTGGGAAGGCCTCGGATCCAGTGCCTGCCGCTGTGCAGCTTGTTTTTCTGCGTTGTGTCATCAGTTTCTAGACGGTGGTTTCCGACCGAGCTGTGTTCAGCAGCAGACACAGTTTATCCGGAGGAGGCTGACAGCAAACCTGGCCGCACCTTCCAAGGGGAAGTCCAAGACAGTGTAAAGGTATGGGGCTTTCTTAGCCTATCCCAGTGAGGAAAAAGCTCCAGAATGTTGACAGCAAAATGGAAATGGGGAATTCTCTTCTCAGTATTGTTAATTATCTTAAAGTCAAATAGGTGCTAAGGTGGACAGCTTAGCGGAAGGGAAGGTACACGCTGAAAACAGACCTCAAGAAGTTACAGAAAGGCCCCGTGTGGTTAACTCAGCAGCCCCAAGAGGAAGGGAAGCTGCTTCAGAAGCCTGCGGAGACCGGGAAGCATTGGAAAGGAGCCACCCTGACCTGGAGCAAACAAAAAAGCAAATTGGGATTGATTAAAACAATAAAATGTTTTAAGATAGAACCATGAAAAACTAGAGTGACCCTGAGTTGATTTTTTTTCACAGTAAGCGTAGTGTTTTATGGATCAAAAGCAACGAAGGTCATCACAGTCCTGACAGCTCTGGAGCCAGTCTCCTAGGACAGGCGGGGGTCGGCCAAGTGGTAGCTGAGAGACCCTGAGTTAGTTACTCAGCCCCTCTGTGCTTCTGTTTCTCCCACCAAAAATGGAAGAGTGTATTTATGGTGGCGGGTTATTGTGAGAATTAGATAATACGAGACTTAAGAAGCACTCAGGTCAGCTGTATTCATAGTTGTGCTGGTTTCGGTTAGCAACAGCCTACTTCCCATTGGTAGGAAATGTTTCAGTAAATTGAGGCACTCTGGTGTGTATCCAATAGAAAGTACATTTTCTGAGCCCATTTACTGTATTGTTACAGTCATGTATAAGTGGAAATTCACAGTAGGAAGTGGCCCTGTGCCTATATTTTGCTATTTTGCTTTTGGTATTTTATATTTGTGCTATGTATATACATTTATATATATGTTTATATGTTATCACTACACATACACTTAAGATACATACATACTTCTGTGCATGCATGACAAAATGACCAGAAAGAAATCCACTACATACAGTAACAGTTATCTCTAGCTGAGAAGGTTTAGGCTTGGTTTCTCCTGTTCCATTTACTTTTTGTTACCTTTGTAGTGAACGTGAATTATTTTAAGAACAAGATGCTACTAAAGAATGAAAGGGGCATGTGCCTGTAATTCCTGTTTTTCTCTGTTTGTTGCAGATTTTTCCTCTTCAAAGGAATAGAATTTGCATTTACTTTCCATTGTCAGGGGTTCCGATTTCAGTGGATTGGTTTTGGGTGAGAGCATGAATGCTGAACGTTTGTGTTTTGTCTCTTAGTCTAGGGAAAACCTGAGTATGTTTGACATTGTGAAATTTCTATCTCCTCAGGCTTCATTTCTTCAGTTACATGAGAAAAGTGCTCTTATGTCAAGTGTTGGAGGGTAGCTCTCGTCTTTTCTAAAAAAATTAAGATGGAACTGTCTATCACACATCTAAAACTGTTTTGATCTTTAGCATATTTGGTTTTCTTTTTTCTTCTTCTTCTTCTTCTTTTTTTTTTCCTGGCAGCAGCTGAAAATGAAGAGGATCAAAGTTTCATTCCTATAAGAGGCTTTTCCCATCAGCACCTGAAGCCGTTGTCCATCACCTACCCCCTTGAAAGCCTGTGGCTTGTCTTTTTATGGTCGAATTTAACTTCACAGCCGTGCTGATCTAACTGAACAAGAGTGGTCCTTAGTGTCAAGCTGTGTGTCTCAGCTTGGACAGAAGTGGCTGCTGTGCTGCGCCGCAGAGGGCCTGGCGCACTGTCTCGGCATCATGGTCAGGCGTTTAGTTCAGCTGAACAGGTCTGCGTTTGCCATTTGCTGAGCGCCACCGCCCTTCTCTACGCTGGCAATGCAGAAAGGGGTTTGGCCTAGTGCTGTCCCAAGGACTCCACATGCACAGCGGGGACAGATGTGAAAGCGAGGGAGTGTGGGACTGCAGCACGCCAGGGCATCTGGTGGCAGTGGCTGTGCGCGGCCCCTGGGAAGAGCCCTGTAGACCTCGGCCTCGGTGGGGAGTGAGGCAGGGTGAGATGGGGTGGGGGGGGTGCCTTGCGGCCACCTGCTGTATCTGCCAGCGTCTGTCTGTCCGTGCCTCCTGGGACCTGCGGGTGACTTCTGCCTAGGAGATGGCTCTGCACATCTTCCATTTCTGAACGTTCTTCTGGGTTGTTTTGAGGTCCGCTGATTCTCTCATTGTGTTACCTGTATTTGTCTTTGGTCATTTAAGGCAAGCTTACTGTCTCCCGGAGACTGCTCTTTCTAGTCCTCGTGGTACTTCTTTTCTCATTTCTCTCTGTGATCTCCTTCTCGTCCGACTCTGCAGAGCTTCTCTCTGTGATTTGTGTGCTTTAACTCACCTTCTCCTCCATGGATGTCATTTTTCTGTGGAGGGCCAGGGTCTCCAGCTGGTGGCTTCCTTACAGCATACTTCACTTTTGGTTCCATTTCCAGGGGGCTGTGAGGTCCACCACCTCCTGATGGCTTTCCTTGTGGCAAGGGTTCTAGGCCACACTCCAGGCTGTCACCTACTTGTTAATGGTCTCTTTCCCAGCCCTGCTCCCAGACATGTGGGCAAACCATGGCGTTAGAGTGGACAGGCAGGTTACCGTGAAGTGGCCGCTGTGAGGAGCCTCGACTGGGGCTTTTTGTTCCTTGTCACCACCCTTCTGGAGGCCACCTCCTTGAGGTCCTGTCTCAGTGGGGCTGATTTCCCAACCCCTAGGGACCTCGTCTCTGTTGGGTTCTCAGTGCCTCTTCTCCTGTTTCCCACTCTGGCTTTTCACTTCTGCCTCCCAGATGGCTCAAGTGTCACCCAGGGGCAGGATGATGCCCATGTCCCCTGTGCCCTGTGGGGTTAAGCGCAAGAGTGAGTCCTGTTGGCCAAGTGGCACTGCCAAGAGCAACTGGGCCGTGGGCTGCAGGGTTTGTTGCGTGACCCTTCTTGCTATTTTCATGCAGCGCATAGAAGATTTAATCTAGAAGCAGAAAGCCAGTTTTGATTCTAGGTGTTTAAAAATTTCTGTTTTACTCGGCAAACCGTTACATATTGCTTAAGCTCTGAGTCTCCCTCATCTATAAAACATACTTTTCCTTGCCTCATGTGTGTAGTGAGGATGGAATTGTTCTCATTGTGACTGATGACATCAGCGCCTGCCTTTTCTGAGTGCCTGCCGTGGTGTCGAGCAGGGTGTTGTGCAGTGATACTTTACTGTTGCCCATCCTTGGTGCCAGGGTCACCCTCAGGGTCGGTGGTGCTCTCCCCGCTGTCCCACTCCACCAGCCTTGGGGCGACAGGCCTTGGCCAGGCAGCACCCATGAAAGGGCGCCAAAAGTGTGTGGAGGTGGGGTCTGTGCCAGCTCCTCTCCACTCTCCCTCTGTGCCCAGACTGGCTTTCTTGCTGAGAACAGTGGGGTGTCAGGGTACAGCGAGGCGCTAGAATTGTCTTCTGCTGGCCCGGGCGGCAGATCTGCAGTCCCGTCTCAGGCACCTGCACAGCATCGGAAGCCAGGGCAGGACTGCGTATCTTTGTTGGCTTTGCAGTGTCTTCATCAGGCTACAAGTTCTGTAGGGCAGCTTCTGTTCCCTTGAGGTCAGAGTTGTGGTAAAATGCAGGCGCACCGGAGGAGAAAGGCTAAGCCCTCATCAGTCTTTTACACATTTGTGAATGTATTCTCCTCCTGGGAGCAGACTCTGCTCAGAGGCTCTGCAGAGGCCGAGGTGGAGCAAAGGAGCGAGGTGGGGGAAGCTGCAGGTCCCGGTCCTTCCCTGGTCCTGCTGTCCTCGCCCCTCCGGGCAGCCAGGGGTCGGGATCAGGCTCTCTAGCCAGTGACTCACTCTTGCTCTTTGTGCCGCAGAGGAACAGCTTGTCTACATTCGAAAGTGTTTGTGTGTCTCTTGTTGGGAAAGTATTAATAACTCTGACACTTTCTTAGATTGGAAAACTAAAACTTACAACCTTACTCAAGATGCTACAAAAGTGAGTTATTTACAGAATGACGAATAAGAGCAGCAGTGATTACAGTCGTGGATGAACACTGTACGATGTTTGCTGGACCGGGCAGCATTAGCCCCATGGTGATTTGCACACCGAGCGCCATCAGTGTTAAGTAGCTTGCCCAGGGTCACATAGAGCTGGTCAGCAGTGGGGCCACGCAAGAACTTGGATGGGCTGGCCTGGACCCAGAGTCTGGACCTCCTTGGCTACCCAAGCAGCATGCGCCAAGGTTTAGTGACCTGCCCCCTGCATACGTTACGGGCCAAAGCCGCCCCCTTCCCGTTTTCCATGGACTGCCGATAATTCTGCAAATGCTTTTAAAGTATCCAGGATCTTTTAGGTGCAGGAGTTTGAGTGATTTTTGCAAATTTAATTTAAAATAGGATTCTTTCCATTCACCCAGGCTATTTGAAAGTGATTACTGTTCTGGACACTGTCTTGAAGGACTGTCATTTCCAAAAAGATATTTTTATTAAAGGAAATTTGTATACCAACTTACATGTACCTAAGAGAATTTAAGAAAGGTGAACTGTTGTGCCAAAAGAAAATAAATAACTATGTGAGCTTCCTAAAGGCTATTTTGCGTTTTTGTTTGATTGAAATTATTGAGGAGGGACTCAGTATTTCAGGCTTCTCTGATGAGAATTTCAGGAAACTGTGTGTGTGTGTGTGTGTGCACGATTGTCTTTTTTAGGCTGAACTGTTTGTATTATTTGTATTATTGCACATCTTATGTTACAAATCCTTCTACAATCTGCAGTTAGCTCACATTACTCTTGGATATTTGAATAATTGGTTTACCGTGAGACTAATTTCTGGGAATGATTCATGGCTATTTACTCGGTATGTGTAAGTGACAATGTTGAATGCACCCACTGGAAAAATCCAAGAGGAAACTCCTACATGAAGGCCCTTCACGCGGCCTTGGGGCCAGTGAGACGGACGAGGGGCCAGCTGTCAGCTTCCGAGCCCCACAGCTGTCTGTGCCTGAACATCGAGGCGGAGGCAGCGCGTGGGGAGGAGGCTGGGCCAAGAGACAGTCTCAGATGTTTTCTGAGGCAGCTCGTGCCCCCTCTGGTCTGCACCTGCATCCCGGACAGACAGCCTGGGGGCTGGGCTGCGGAGGAGGAGGAGGGCCGGGGAAGTCTGAGCAGGGTGGTGGGTGGTGGGGTGTTGACAGGAGAAATCCGACTGGCAGGCCTCAGGGAGCAGGGAGGGGAGAAGGGGTGTTCCTTGCCTGCTGGAATTTCAACCCTGGCAACTTTGAGCTACACCCTCTACCTTACCCCAGCCCCAAACAAAACAAACGTCTTGGATCCACAGCAGGGAGAGGGGCAGTGCCAGCTGCCTTTGACACTGTGGATGCTTTGCACTGTCCCCGTGCCCGCTCCTGTCGGAGGAGAGCTCTGCTTCCTGGAAGCCTCTGAGCTGGGCACCCTGGCCAGAAATCAGGATTTGAGCACTGCTCCGCCGGGCCCTGGAGACTGTGGTGCAGAGGGGACAGTGGGCATTTCACTGAGTGCTGCTGTCCAGCGAGAAAGAAGTCAGTCCTTTGTGAGATAGATTAGTTTTTAATCTTGAAAAATCATTTCAGGCAGTTTTACAAGAATAGATGGTAGTGCAGTTTTTTATAAATATGGATAGGATAAAATAAAAAAGTTAAGACTCAAGGGGTTTTTTATATGTGATCTTACCCGCCAAATTATTTTGAAATTTTAGTTATTAAGGTTGTTACTCTGCTGGTCATTTTATGTGTGATGCAGGTTGTGCTTAATAGAAAGCTCTGGTTCCCTTTCTCCTCTCTCGCACACTGTCTGGATTGGCGGTTTTGGACTTCTGCTTGTGTGCCGTTTATTAATTTCGCTGAAATTTGTGAAAGAGAAACAGGTGAAGATCAGCCTTCATGAGGAGATATGCCACTTCACTGCCAGCACTTCACACGTGCACCACAGAACGACTCATCATGTGTCCCAGGGGCTCCGTGCCCGTGGCGTGTCCTGGCCCCAGCGCTCCTGGCTGACCTGTGGCTCAGAGTACACCCCCTGCTCTACCCTTGCCTGTGGGCTGGGACCCAGTCCCCCAGTAGAGCTGTCAGAAGAATGACCAGGGTGCGGGGCACGGGGACACAGACCTCCCCTGGGGCTGCAGACTGAGAAACCAGTGTCACCAGGAGGAGATCACACTCCCGTGGCAGGCGCTGTGCCCACTCCAAGGACGTGCGCGGTGCCCAGTACACCTGTATGTATAGGTCCCAGACATCAGATTCAGATTCTGGAGCCACAGGTCACGCCCCAATTCAGGGTTGCCTGGAGACATTGCCGTGCCCTGCCCATCCACACCTTCCAAGCTCTCAGGTAGTGTCGCCTAGCACTCTCGAAGTCGCCCTTAAGGTGCTGCTCTCGGTTGCAGGGCACTCACTTCAGCACTCTGGCTGCATGCTCATGCGTGTGCACACACACTCACCAGAGTGCCAGGAGCGTGATTTAAAGGTGGACGGGCAGAGCGGCATGTGATGTTTTCATCTTCAGGGCGAGATCCTGATGTACAGCTTTATGTGACATCTCGTTTCTCTAAAAGCCCGAGGCATCAGTAATCTTTACAGCAGGAATTTTGGTGCTGTGTTTTGCATTCCAGGCTTACTGTCTATCCTGCCCCGTAAATATATGGCTTTTATGGACTTATAAATCATGACAGTAGGACTCATGCATATCTAGAAAGAAGAGATTTAAATCTTCAGTTTCCAAGATGTAATGTAATTTAGACATTATTCTTAGGAGCATTCTTATTTAAAGGCAGCATGTCTCATATCTTTGGAAGTAACCTGATAAACACATCACCAGAGAAACAAATGTTTATCAAGAGTGTGCTGTGTGCAGGCTTTGTTCAGGTGCTGGCGAGAAGGAAGGGAAAGAGTGAATTCCTGTGTGTAAGTAACTCGCAGCCTGGAGGAAGATGCTGAAAAATAGAGATCATCGAGAGAGATACCTGACTGGGCAGAGAATTCCCCCTCTCCAGGGCCTACCTTCCTGAGGGAGCGAGGTTGTACACACATGGGGCTCAGAGCTGGGGGCCAAAGTCGTCCTTAGAGGCCACAGACCCCCGCATCCTGAGGGCAGGCACCCAGAGGCTGCGGGCAGGCAGGCAGGTGCAGGTTGGCTCCCTCCCAAACTGTGATTGCAAGGTGGACAGTGGGTGGATAACTGACTGGTCTGTGCGGTCAGGACACAGGGCCCTCGGTGGCTGAGACAGGGTTGCCTGCAATGCTGGCTTATGAGTGCCAGTGCCGCAAGGCTATCATGAGGAATGGGAACCTTGAACTTGGTTCTTCTCCTGTGTGTATTCAGAGCTTTGCTCATTCCAGATCCCTTTGCGTGGATGTCCCCAGGAGCCTGCCTCTTGCCGTGGCCTGGTTCAGTGACCTCAGAGCCATAGGTGCTTCCCATTTGAAGGTGACATCCTGACTCTCATCTCCACCTGCAGTGAGGTCGCCGAGGGCCCAGCGCACCTGTGAGCATGCAGCACGCCCACGCACAGGGAGATGCGAGCCCTGCGGACCCAGTGCCCTGTAGCCTCTACTCTCGGTCTAGCGGGTATTCACGGAGGGCCTGCCTGACACTGGTGAGCTCTGCTGTCCCCAGGCTGAGTTGGGCACGGTCCTTCTGTGCAGGTAGCCCCTGCCTCGCTCTGGGAGCAGATGGTCAAACGCTACAGCGGTCACACTGGGGGAGCGAGCACACGGGCCTCAACAGTGAGCAGTGACGCAGTGTAACAGTTCCCCCTCACTGAGAGCTTCCCCAGTGCCTTCTGCATACCTCATTTAATGGTGACGGTATTTTGCCTGAGTTCAGTAGCAGGCGCATGACTTCCCAACTTTTAAGTGGCATGAGCAGGGAGCACATCTTATTTTAAACCACTAGAGTTTGATAGATTGCGTCTCACCTAAACCTTGCATACCTCAGTAGGAAGGGCTGGAGAAGACACCCAGGCCGAGGAGCCAGCCGAAAGTGGGCTGCAGGTGTTTTCCGTGGGAGGAGAGGGGGTGGGCACGGGGCCAGAAGGAAGGACACTTTTGAGAGGGGACTGGGGGACACCGTCGCACTGAGGAGTGTCTCCGGTGGCCTGTGGCGTTTCGCGTGCTCACCTTTGGGAGGGCAACTGAGCAGCTCATCATCGCTTTACGTTTTCACGGACTGCCTCCATAAGTGGGCGTTTGCACATTGAACTCTGACCTCCAGAACTGGCTGTGTCCACGCTCTCTTCACTCGCCACACAGCCCCGGCACAGTCCTTGGTTCTGGGCAAGTGCTCTTTCCACCTTTAGAGGTGAACAAGTGAATGTCCTTAAGTTTATTTTTTTGCAGTTAGACGGTTTCTAGCTCTGACATAATGCTGCCTTTGCTTACTTTTCATTTCCTTCTTTTACTGGAAAACTAGGTACAAATGTGATAACTAATTAAATTGTAATGTAGCATTATAGGGTTCACTCACCACTAATTCAAAAGGTAATTAAATGTAATGTAGCAAAATACAGTTTTTTTAACCTTCTGAACCAAGTGACTAGAGCATTTTATACAAGCCTTTGCTTTTTGTTATTTTTACATATACTTTCCCCACTTTTGCTCATTATTAGTAATTACATAAAAATTTGTTTTAAGTTGCAGCTTGGGGAATAACAAACGTTGGTTGCTCAACTAAATAGCCTTCAATTAAAGTTGAAAAAAATTAGGCCTTAATGATAGAGATAGTTTTAAAATGTTGGCCGAGACAGAAGTGGATTCAAGTGCAATCAGATTGAAACTGTTAGTACTTATGTGGATTAAAGTATAATCTGGCTTTTTAACAAACCACATCTTTCTGGGGTGTCATAGGTGTGGTCCCACCTTAAGTAGGTGATGGACCCAGTAAGCCTTTAAGGGTCTGCTGACTCCCAGGTTTTTCTGGTTTTCAGAGAATTCCCTAGTTGGACACATGCTTTTACTTCACTTTATGGTTTAAGCAGTCTGACCAGAACCTAATCATGAAAGATACTATTTTACTCATACCAGTTACAAGGAAGTGTCAGGCCTGAGGTTAGAGGTAAGAGGTGAGATGATTCTCGGTCTTCTGTGCTGCTTTTTCGCTGTCTTTCTGGAGCTGTTTCTGTGATGATTTCCTTGTGCCCATCTCCCCTGCAAGCCCAGATTGCTTTCCTGAGCGCAGGGCCTGTGCTGACTTTTCTCTGTCTGCACTGCCGAACAGTGGGCCTGGCCCTTAGTGGATGCTGGGCTAGAGGCACTGGAGGACTGTTTGTGTGTCTTTGCTGTGACAGACAACAGATTGGAAGCAATGCAAGCAGGGAATCTTTTTTGACCATTGTATGTTTTCGACCCAGTGTGGGTTGGCACAGCCGTAATCAGATGTGCACCTGTGGCCTTGCTGCGCCTCCCTGGTAGCTCCCACACTGACTTCCAGTCTGACTGAGGCTCTTCCTTGTTCTCAAGCTGGCTGGAAACGGATCGCTGTGGAGTATGTATTTTAAGGCTTCATGAGAGCCTGGGGTCCTGGAGCAGGGCCTGCGAGGCCAGCAGCGCACTTGCTCTTCAGCACCCCATTTTTCTGCCCTGGGGCCTTCTGGCTGCAGACCTCTTCCCCGTGTCTTGGCTCCAGATGCTGAGAACAGCTCCGTGGCTCCCTCTGGGTCTGTTCCATCCTTGATGTCGCCTTCCTTTAGCGTGGACCCTGAGTAGTTGCTCCTTTTCCTGGTGAGGGGCTGAGGCTCCAGTTCTCATCTGGAGGGGACCTGGTCCACGACCGCCTGTCCTCCCCGGCCTGTGGCCAGCCGCCTCCCCTATGGCCGGGAGCCCTCAGCTGGGGGAAGATGGCCATGCAAAGGCATGGGGTGGGGCGGTGGCAGGAGCTATTCCCGCAGCAGGCAGTGGTGAAGGCGGCTGTGTGGGAGAAGATGGGAACTGACTGGGGATGGAGGTGTGTGGGGGCCTCGCGGAGACAGGGCTGGACACGGGCTTGGCGCATGTTCCAGGAGGTCATGAGTGTCCACCCGCAGGCTGCTCCGGGCCGGGGCCTGCACACATTCCCTCGGAGTGCAGCTCACGCCCCACCTTCCTTTCAGGCCATCTCACGACCTCCCCGCCCTGCACACATCCTGCCTTGCCCTGCTCCTTGGGTCCCTTTGCTCAGGCCAACTCCTGCCGCCATGTGTGACGGGGTCTGTCCGCGCACCTCAGTGTGTGGCTCGTCCTGAACTGCAGGACCAGGGTGAGCCATTGCATCTTCCTCGCTGCTGCGGGGCCCAGCACCCGCCTGCATCGAGCTCCAGGGCTCGGGTCCGAGCGCGTGTGTGCCTGGGAGCTGCTGAAGGACCTGGGTGTTGGCGTCTTGGCCCTTCGGTGCCTTCGTGCTCCCCCACAGGACTGCACCTCCTGGAGTGGCCGCTGTGCTCTGTCCTGTGGCTTTTCATTGTCTTCCCGCCCAGCTGCTCCACACAAACCCAGGACACCCGTTAAACTGGGAGGCAGGGTTCCCTCGGCATCAGCCTCTGCCCTGCGTAGCCCTCGCGCTGTGAGACTGTCATGGAAGGGAGCCACACGCGTCTGCCTCGCCCAGGGCCCTCTGGCCTTGCTGCTTCGGACCTCAGCATGGACCTCACTCGTGCAAGTCCTTTGTCTCTTCTTGGCGGTCAGGACATCCTCATGGGTACATTTAAGGTGTGGGAGGGTCTTGATCAAGAGGGTCTGTGTGAGCTTTGAGAAACCAAAGGGCACATTCATAAACTGGGACACCGTGCTGGGGACAGATGACAAGATCCCTAAACCCCCCATATACCGAGTACACTGGAAGCACATGGCCCTGGGGTGCTGTAGAGATCTTGGTTCAATAGCCAGAATGTTAGCCCGGTCTACTTGTGGACTGGTGACCTCGGAGACCATTGTCTGTTTTAAATTTATTAGGTTATTTATTTTGAACTGCCTCTTGTCTGTAGTATATGCTGTTCATTTATCAGTCAGTTAATGCTTAACAACCATTGTTAGCAGTAATCCTGTTTTTTACAATTTAAAAGATCATGTGATAAACTTTCTATTTTGTAAATGATAAAAACCCCTTTCAGGAATTCTGACGGAACATGTTTAAAGAAACATGCTAGAAGGAAAACAATGTAAAGTATGCCCCTGTGGAAACATTACTGGGATCCAAGGAGATTACCCTCTCTTTGCGGCCACTCCCGGAACGCACTCCTCCTCTGAGCAGTGGCAAGAGGAAGTGTTTGGCTTCCAGCCGGGGTGATAAAGCGCAGCGGGCTGCGGCGGCCCTTCAGGGTGATAGATGGCCATGCAGCTCAGAGCAAGACCGACCTGAAAGCCCACGGGCTCTGGAAAGCTGGCCGCTCAGATTTTAGTAAATCCAAACTGTGTCAGGACTTAGGGAGAGAGAAATAATTCACCAGTGCACAGTTTATCTTCTAAGATTTGGGGAGCATTTTAATGCCTCCAAACTAATTCCTAATTGCAAAGAGTGGCTCTCGCGGATCACGCGGGGATGGATTGTTTGAACAGGGTGGATTTGCATCCACCTCTGCGTGCCCTGTGGCGTTACCTGAGCTCTCCTCCGCTGGGTCCTCACACCTTCCTGCAGAGATGTTACAAACCCCTCCATGTCATGAATCACTCCTCAGACTTAAATTGTTTCCTAACAAATGGCGTATCTCACTCTCAGGCTAAACATATTGTCCATTCTCATAAATATGAAGACTTAGTTTCACACAGATGGCATTTCTCCTTCCATTAATTTATAAATTTAACATACTCTCTGTAGTGCTTTCAGGGCTTTTTTTTTTTTTTTTTTTTCCCAAGAGCTGGATTGACTCTTAATTTATACTATTCACAGCTAAAAAATACCCAGAGAAAAGAAAAAAGACAGATAGGCACTTTAACATGTTGTACAGCTTCCACATTTAAAGGAGCTTGGTAGCAGTTCTGTAGATTAACTCAGATGTTTTTGGAAATTCAGTGTGTGATAAAGGTGGCATCTCAGATCACTGGGGAGAAAGAAAAGAGTCCTTATAAGGCATAGGAACCACTGGCTATCCATGCTTCTTTGATAAAATTGGATCTCACTCTTATAGCGTACTCCAATTTGGATGACTCCCAAATAGAAAAGGTGCAAATGTAAAAGCTCTTAAAACCATACAGGTACTGTATTTGGAGAACACATGAGTGAATTCCTTTACAGCCTGGAGTAGGGAGGACTGTGACTAGAAACTTTATGAGGGAGTACTGACAAACAAGTACAGGTAGTACTTAAAAAAAAGCACATTTACATTTTTGTTGTGTTTTGTCTTTTTTGAGACAGAGTTTCACTATGCAGTTCAGGCTGTCCTTGACCTCACTTTGTAGCCCAGGCTGCACTCAAACTCACAGCAATCTTCCTGCCTCAGCCTCCCAAGTGCTGGGATCACAGGCATGCAACACCACGCCCGGCCACATTTACATCTTTTAAAGAGTAGGGTGGCACGAGACAAGCAAGTAAAAAAACAAATGAAAAATGGGGGTAAGATTCGCAGATCAAGTCACAAGCAGAAAGCCTCATAGCCATAATGTAATGAGTTTCCAAATAAGAAGAAAAAGACCAGTGGCTCTATGGAAACATGGCTAACAGATATGAGTAGAAAATTTACAGAAAAATAAACATGAGGGCCCTCAGACCAGTGAAACAGTGCTTGGCCATGTTGGCGATCAGGTGTGGGCAGAACCCCACACTGAGATGGCAGCTCCCACCTACTGGATGACACGATTGGCAGAACTGCAGGGTGACAGCTACCTCAGCTGCTGTAGTCAGAATGAAAATGGTTTTCAGTAAAACCCCCACACAGTTGGTCCCTCTGTCCAGGGGACCCGCTAAAAGCTAGGTGTCCATCAGCTGGGGACTGTGGTCTGTCCATATAATAGAGCACAGTGCACTGCACTGCACAGGGTGCTGTGTTACTAAGCTACGATGCCCGCTGGGTTAGGGGTACTAGATGCATTTTGGACTGAAGGTATTTTCACATTAGGATGGGTTTACCTGGTGGTAACCCTACTGTTAGTCTGTATTGAACTTGTTACTTTTAAGGACTCATACTATATGTATGTTCACACCCTTAAGTGTATGGGTGTGACCCATACTTTGCATTTAGGATAAAGAACTATGTTAACGAACTATAAAAACAGGGATATTAAGTTAACCCTTTGTTTAATGTTTGATCTGGAAAAAATAGTGTGACTTTCTGATATTTTTTTTCCAGAAAAGTACCTAGTGCCAAGCTTTGTTCATCAGTGAGCCCTGGGAAGCATCCAATTTGTGCTTTAGTAGCACTTCTCTCTAAAAAGAACCAGGGCTGCTTGCAGAAAAGGCTGGTTCTGGGTGGGTGGGGAACAAGGGAGGCGGGCCAAGGACACGGCAATGCAGGAGAAAGCCGTCAGATCCCAGCAGGTCTCGAGGATACACGAGGCTTCCAGGGCTTCCCACTGTGCAAAGACAGGCTGGTCTGAGGATGAAAAAGAGAAGGAAAAAAAAACCCTGGTGACTGGATTGAACCATACCAAGTATATACAAAGTTCACGTGTATAACAATGAGAAGGTAAAGTTCTCTTCAGACACTTCTGAAGATTACTGTGGGACCAGCTTGTTTTATGAAAATGGATAAAATGACCAAGCCTTTACCTTTTATTTAAGGTTCAAACTGAACTCCAGTACAATCAGAGTTGGTGAGAGAAGCTTTTTCCTAGAATTCTAGCTAACAGATGAAGAAGGAATGATGTCATTAGAAAACTGCCATTTCATGTTGGATTTTGAGAGCCATTCTCGGTGACTGTGATAAACCCGGGAGGCTAATAGGACATTACATAACTGTGCAATAAGTATGGCAGACCCAACACCAGAAGCCCCTGCTAAGTCTCTGAAAGTGAGAAGCCAGGCATTAATGCAATGGGAAGTTCACCTCATCTGTGAAGTTCTGTTGGTGAAAATAATCAGAATAAATCTAATCTCTAGATCTAGCTGTTTGGTTAGAGAAAATAGAGGGAAAGAAGGTCATGTTCATCACCATGCAGTCACCTGGACCTGAATGTGAGAAAATTAAAGATACAAGACCAGCATCTTAGTTAGCTTTCCTTGTTGCTGGGGCAAAATACCCAACACCCACAACTGAAAGGGTGAGAGACATTTTTGCTCACACTTCAGAAGTTTCAGTTCTTGCATGATCGAGTTTGAGTTCAAGGCAGGAAGGTGTGGTGGAAAGGCCTGGCGGAAGAGAGCGGTGCTCACCTCATGGCGGACAGGCAGCAGAGAGAGAAGGGAGGAGCTGAGGTCGGGGGAGACCCACCTTTCCAGGTCTGCCTTACCAGTGGAGGGACAGTGGAGACTACCTGTAAAGGGTCTCAGAGTAGACCTCCCAAGTATGTGTGGCACTGAGATTATGGCCCAAGGGATCATCCAGGAGCAGTGACTTCTGCCAGCACAGGCACAGAGGAAAAAAAGGAGGGAGTGGTCAATAAAAGTGGGCCCAGTTTTGAAGATAACAAGAGGTATTATAAGGGGAAAGGAAGAAAGAAGGAAGGGAAAAGGAAAAAGATATAAATTAGTATATATGTATACATAAGATAGTTAAAATGACTACTAAATGCATTAGTTATTGAAAAAGAACAGTTAGTACTCATGATTAGATCAATTTTACATGTCTGTATCTGTTAATCTAAACAACTCTTTTGAAGGTAACAATATGCAGTATTATAGCCATTGTCAAATTCCTATCATCTCATTTTGTAAACCTATAATGTTATTGTATTGGATTCGTTGTTGTTGTTTGTTTGCCTCTTTTGCTTTTGGTTCTTCTTTTCTGTGTCTTTTTCTCTTAAATAAAAATTTAAAAAAATGAAAGTGGGCCCAGGGCAGCCTCCACAGGTCCCGGACCGCGCCCCCTCTCCTCTCGCCAAGCGGCCTGGGCAGGGTCCACAGGGCTCTCGGAGAACCCTGAGGAGTGAACATGCTGTGTGTGATGAGGGGTCTGATCCGAGGAGCAGCAGCTCAGGAGAGCACCAGGAAGTTTGAAAACTGGGAAACAGTTTCTGATGGAAGACAGGTGCAAACATTTTGCTTAAATAAAATGTATTCTGCCACTGTGTAAACACAGTTTGAAATAAAAATACCCAGGTGCTGTTTCTCAGAGCAGGCTGAGTCCCAGGTGGGGAGACCAAGAGCTCGTGGTGGTGGTGGGGGTTGGCGCTTCTAGAGTGACTGGCACTGCTACTTGAGAGCGTGTACATTGGGTCTGTACTTTTTGCAGGCTGTTTCCTGACAGAGGTGTTGCCCTGTCTTACAGATGAACAGGCAGTCATGAAAGTCATTTGCTCCAAGCCCTCCCTGAAAATATGATTGAACCCCCATCTTTTGAATACTGTGTTAAACCGAACTTTTAAAAATTGTGGGTCGAGCTGGGCATAGTGGTACATGCCTGTAGTCCCAGTGCTCCAGAGGCTGAGGCAGTAGGATCATAAATTCAACCCCTCCTGGGCGACTTAGTGTCTTAGTGAGGCCCCGTCTTAAAATGAAAAGCGCTAGGGATGCTGTCCTTCTTTGTCTTGTGCTGCTCAGCCTCTTAAAATGAAAAGCGCTAGGGATGTAGCGCAGTGTAAAGGTGCTGGGTTTGAGACCTAGTACTGGAAAAAAAAATAAAGTGGGATAGAAGCCGTGCCTATGTAGACACACCTGTAATTCCAGCTACTTGGGAGGCTGAGACAGAAGGATTACAAATTCAAGACTGGCATGGACAACTTAGCAAGACTTTGTCTCAAAAGATAAAAAGAGCTAGAGGTGTAGCTCAGTGGTAGAGTACTTGCCTAGCATATGCAAGGCTCTAGCTTCAACCCCAAGACTTAAATTTTTTAAAAAATTGTGGGTTGGGGCACATTAATGACATAGGAAACTATTTCAGTTGGTCATAAGAATTTTTTTAAAACGAGGTAAGATAAGGTAGAAGAGACATTTTTCCGTGTGTGACGTGAGCCTTGGCCAAGAATGGCACATGTTGTAAGACGTACCATTCTGCCAGGCAGATGCTGTGAGGAAGATGAGGCAGGGTACTTGATGAATGTGTGAACTGACTGCACACACAGATGTGCTTTCTGTGCATGTGTGTCAGGCCGCAGTGTAAGTGTATTTCTTACCGTGGAACAAGTTCGAGGACAGTTTAAACAACGCTGCAGAAGGCTGTCTGGGCGACCCAGCAGGTGTACAGACTTTGGCTCTGCAGCATCCTAGGATGAACCGGAAGTGGAGTCCCCCAAAGACTCCAGCACTCACAGGCCGAGCTCGTGAGATTTGTGGGTGAATTTGCAGCTGAACGTGATGTTGGTCTGCTTTGATGGCTTTCCCCAGCATTTTGTGTTTCCAGCTTCAGACCTTGCACGCGTGTGTTAGGCTCTAAATGTGTGGCCTGCAAGAGGACGACTGTAGATACTCCTGCTAGAGGTTTCCAGTTTCTGGTCGTGCGTTGCCTTTCTGTGGGATCACTGTGAAATTAACTTTTGTGCGCTAGCCACGGAGCCTGGGCCCTTGCTCACCTCACTTACTCTAGGAATTTTATACTGAACTTCCCAGGGATTTCTCCAGGGACAGACGTCGCTGTGAGTGAGGATGAGGTGACATTTCTTCCTTCCCACGCTATACGCCCGTGCTGTCCTTCTTTGTCTTGTGCTGCTCAGCCTTTTTTTTGCCTGTGCGTGATGTCTGTCTCTCCTAGCCTCTGTGGGGACAAAATGGGAACAGAACTCACAGGAAAAACAAAACCAAAAAAAAAGGGATGAAATGACCTTGGATTTAAAGAAAAAAGCAAAAGACTCAGCCAGAGACAAATGGGAGAACGAGAGACAAATGGCAACAAACATGTTTCCATGTGACACGCTCCTGACTTGGAGTAGGAGTGGGCGACCCAGTTCCTTCTGTGTGGGGAGAATGGCCAGGGGAGTCGAGTTATAAGGAAACACAAAACCCCACCAAGAGAGCATCCTTGTGTCTCCTGAGCTCCAGCCACTGCCTGGACAGGGTCACTATGCTCGCCAGCACTGTGGGGAGCCCTTGGGTGGTGGTGGGGTGCCCGTGAATGGCAGCCATTGCCTGGAGCATGGCCTCAGCAGACGGGGCGGGTCACCTGCTGCCTGCCTGCACGTCCGCAGGAAAACCTCCGTCCACCAGAACCTGTGTCGGCCAGCACACTGCAGGTGACATGAGAGGTGCAGAGGGCGTGCGGGGGCTCAGGGCTCAGTCCCTCTCCGCGGAGAAGCAAAGAAATCAGCGCCGTGAGATTCCAAGGGTCTTCCCTGCCTGCCTCGGTCTCTCCAGGCCTCATCCCTCACGTGCAGCGAAGAACCGCAACTCCTGGGGAACCCCAAGTCAAGTTCCTGGAGAAGAAGAATGAAATTTAAATGGTTTTTGATACATGGAGGCACGGAGTGGGGAAGTGCTACATCAAAGTGTTTTCCTGCTTTTTTTTCCCTCTCTTCCTGCATCTCTCCCGGTAGTTTATAAAACGTCAGTGTCAAGTCACCAGAAGCAACTCAGCACGTCTTAGGACTCCCCGTTCCTGGGGCGGAAACTCCATTTCTAAGCCGGCTTTGAGAAGCACTGGCCCTTACCATCCCCAGGAAAGGGGAGCAGGCGGGCCTGGGGAAGGAAGGTGCTGTGCACACAGGGAGGTGCCCCGGGCGGTGACAAGCCTGCCTCAGAGCCTGCACTCGGCAGCCCCAGGGCTGGGGTGGCTGTGCCTCGCCCATCCCTGCTGCATCCTCATGTGGGGACCTCAGCGAGGGCTCCAGAACGTGAGGTGCTTCCTCTTTTAGGTGGCTCAATGGCAGTTTCATAAGAAATCACAACTAAATTTGGAAAACTCAAACATCGTGAGGGTTTGTAGAAAGGGTGTGAGCTTGCTGGAAGTTTATGTTTAACCGTCTTACTCTGTTCAGACATTCTCTTACTTGCTCATTGAATCCCATTCAGAAATAATTATTCTACAGCACTTGAATTTTATTAAAATATAGTTGACTTGGAAGATATGATTAGAATTCGGTGATGGAAGAAGTTGGCTTTGGGTAGTTTCAGTCTGTAATTAACCTGCTTTCTTGTTAATGTGACCGTAATGCAAATACAACCTGCAGGATTGCTAGTGAGGGAGGCTTATTAAAACACGGACCACCGAGGCCCCCACAGCCGCCACAGCCTTACACACACACACACACACACACACACACACACACACGCCTCCCTGCGGGCCTACAGCTTCGGTGCATGGAGCTCTGTGGTCAATTGGAAACTTGCGCCTCTGGAGACCAAGCAGGTGCTATGGGCACTGATGCCGCCACCACGCCACAGCCCGGGGCTCGTCTGGCACCTGCCTGGGACGAGTTCTCCCGTCCTCACGGTCAGCGTGGCAGCATGCTCCGCAGTACTGGGGGTCCAGAGGAGAAGCTCCCCGAATACGAAGGCTGTAACGACTGTTTGCATTTTTGTTCATCTAAACCTGACTGTGGGCCGAGTTCTACTTTAGTCTTAAATTACCTGTCGATTTGTTAATAGCTCGTCTTGTGTGGCGCTTGATGTTTCACAGGCACTTTGGTGTGCACATCCCTGAGGAAAGGATTTGAAGTAAATGATTGTATTTTGTGGGTCTAATGTACATTTTTCTGACCATCCATCAATTTTCCTCCCTTTACATTTGCCTGTCCCAGAAAATATCATTTCTCAGAGAAGCCCCTGGCCGGACAGCTTCTCACACAGCTTGCAGGGGTCCAGGAGTTCTCCGAGACCTACTTCTGAATCCCAAAGTTAAAGCCCTACTTTTGAGGAGTTAAACCATGACGCGGAAGAAGTGTTAGGACCTGGTGGCCAGACAGCTGGCATCTGCGTGCTGCCTCCTCAAGGCTCACTCACTGGCTGAGTTGGGGTGAGAGTAACTGAACCCCAGACTTTCTAGTAGAGAAAGGTTGGAGAGAGGATGCAGGCATTAGGCTTGAGAGTTGCCATGAGCAAAGGTAATAGATATAAAAGAGGTTAAAGGATGCCTAGTAAATCATAGTCAACTAAAAATATTAACTGCTGCTGCTTTTTTTTTGTTTATTTTTTGTATTTCTAGTCTAATTAAACTAGATTTTTCTTAGAGATTCTGAGAAAATTGTGAAATGTTAAGTTTCTTAATGGAACTGGGCATGGTAGGGCACACCTGTAATCCTGGGACTTGGGAGACCGAGGCAGGAAGATCTCTGGTTTGAGGCTGCCTGGACTACAAAACAAGACCCTATGTCTCATTTAAAAAAAAAAAAAAAAGTTTCGTGATGGGAAGAAACTGTTTTTCTCAGCTTTTTATTTCCATATATGATTTTACAATAACTTCTTGGTAAAATGTATTGAGTTGATCATTTTGAGCCAAATATTTATGTCATTTGAATAATGGACAACTGCGAACCTGGAAGATTTTGTGTATGTCTGAGCAGCAATTTTAAATAGACCAGAAAGCTGGGTGTTGCCTGTTCAAACCTTACCACATTGCGTCCGAGACACCTCACTTGTTGAGATGGGTCTACTTGAAGGAGAGGTATGTCATACTTGGTTACATCCGAACAGTCCGTAATTATCAAGATTATCCAGTGTGCGTTTAGTGTTGTTATGCAGTTGTTACCATAGCTGGAGTAGGATGGGCATTTAAACCTTTGTGAATTGGAAATTCTTTTATGATGATGGAATATTTCATTTTTTAATGCTCTTGGGACAGAGTATGCGTTCACATGTCTTACCAGGTATGTATTTTTTACAGGTTCATATAATATATAAAATGCATTTCTGTTCCAAGAAAAATACAAGTGGTAAACAGTTGGGAGAGAGCTTGCATACTTTCCTTTATTATCCTGTCTGATGATTAATGCTCTCAGCTATGTTCAGCCTCACGTTTAACCAGGTTAGTGTTTAGTTTTGGTTAGGCTGTTTTCCTTCTGAGAACAGAAACGGCCAGTCCCAGGCCCTGCCTGTCTTCCAGGTGGAGTCTTTGCATTGTTTCCAGATCACGGTGCTTAATGTAAGGTCAGATTTTCTTGTGAAAACAGATTTTGGATTAACTGCATCTGTGCACTTGCACACGCCCCTGCACACCTGATTCTGATTTCAAGATGCAAAGGAGAATTCAGGTTCTGCTTTATAGCCTAAAAGCACAAAAGCAGATTCTGAGTGCATAATGATCCACACGTCTCCCTTTAAAGACCAAGAGATGTGGTGGGAAGTGCTTACTGCAGGAGGACTTATCAAGAGGACCTACTGCCGTCACTGGTGGATTATGGCCTGGGGGTCCTTTTTTGTAAACAGAGTTCACACTGCCGGCTCCTCTGGCACCTTCTGTGACTGTTCTCATGCTACAACAGCATAGTTGTGCATTTGCAACAGAGACTGTATGGCTTGCAAAATGTAGATTATGTTTCGCAGCACTGTACAGAGGAAGCTTGCAGGCCCCTAACTTGGTGCAATCAAAACAGATAGTTTGAATCCCAGCTCCATTATGTAATGCCTGTAGGGTCTTGGTCATATTCCCCGATCTCTTAAAATACCTAATTATTCATCCATCAACATCACTAGTCCATTTATTTGGTGAATATATACTGTGTGCTTACTATTCACCTGGTGCTGTTCTAAGTTCAAGAAATGGAACAGTAAACAGAACAGGCACAAAGCCTTGTCCTCCTGCAACTTGCATTCCAGGGAAGCTTACATTCCAGGAGCACGACAACCCTGCACACCTAGGCAGGAAGAGGTGAATGGACGGATACTTCTAACACTTAGAGCATCTCTTGTCATATGTAGAATACATGCTGAAGGACTGATACTATCACCACGCTGGAGCTGTTACCGTGTGAACCAAAGTGGACCTCAGTGCAGGGCTGGGATGCTCATAACTCCATGTTTACCATGCTTGAAGTTTTTGTAGGAAAATGAGTACCTAGTAAGGAGGAGTACACCTGGAGCAGCAGTTAGCCTAATAAAGACAGAAGAGCATGTATGGAGTTTGGGTTCTCTTAAGTGCATAACACAGGATCACTAAGGCCCCAGTTAAGAGCAGTGTGAGGCTGACAGATTGTTCTCCCTTCAGACGGGAAGACGAACGTGGGGAAAGTGAGAAACCTGGCCCTCCACACATGTTCGTAGCTCCTTACAGAACTTGCAGTTGACTCCCAGAAGTTGATGCTCAGCTCCTGTTTTAAGAATCTCATTAGACACTCGGATGGGTACAAGATCAGTGGGACTTCCGAGACTCTTTGAATCCGTGTATGATGGTGGGAACAAAGTTCTTGAGGCTCTAAGAGTGGGCTTGGGTAAATAGCATCAAGTAGTGATTATGTGTTAAGAATGAAGATTGAGGGCCGGGGATATAGCTCAGCGGCACAGCATCTGCCTGGCAAGCATGAGGTCATGAGTTCTTTCTATTCCCTTTCCAAAAAAAAAAAAAAGAATGAAGATTGAGATTTGAAATTATGAAACTAATACTAAATATTATCCTTATATACACTAAATACCGGTATTCCAATTAAATTGATGTTTGTTCAAAAGGTCCTGACACCTGAGTATTTTGCATCTCAGTACTCAGGCGTCTGCGCTGGTAAGAAGTATGTTGATGAGTGTGCAGAATATATAGCATCAGAGGATCTCAGGTGTGACTTGGGGAAAAATGCCTTCTTATTTCTTCATTTGTAAAGTAAGATGATTGGATCAAGTTTTTCCAGGTCCTTTTCAAACCTCTCACTGTGTGATTTGTGAATTTTTTCTCTTTGACCAGATCCCGAAAATAGAAAACCTGTATTATTTTTCTTTCCTGCAGGAAATGAGCATGTTTTCCTTCACATAACAACTGACAACTTTGACCAGGCTCTCCTCTCCTCCCCCCACCCTGTACTGGGGATTGAATCCAAGTCCTTCACACTGAGCTATATCCCCAGCCCCTTTTTAGTTTTTCCTTTGAGACAGGGTCTCAGTAAGTCTCTGAGTTGCCCCGGCTGAGCTCAGATCTGCACTCCTCCTGCCTCAGGTTCCCAGTACTGGGATTACAGGACTGTGCCACCAGGTCCAGCTGGTCCTTCATGTTTAATACAGAGTGCAGACTCCACGGGTCTGAGTGTGGAGTGTTTGCTGCTTGAGGCCTGGGTCCCCACTCCACGAGTAATCTGAGTACAGAGTACTTACTGTTACAGTAATAGGGCCCTGCTCCTTTTGAGAAATCGTTCATTTCTTCTGCTGCTTATGCAGGGGAATTTCTTTCATAACTCTCATTTGTTTAAGTGGAAGTAAAGATTTTTGGTGCCACATAAGCACCCAAGCCACTTTCCAGTTGTGACTACAATTCCAGACCATAATTCAGAGGACAGAAGACAGACTGGGAGGAAGAGTGCTTTGTTGTTTTCTTGTGGAGTGTGTGTGTGTGTGTGTGTGTGTGTGAAGGAGGGAAAGTTCCACAGCTGTACCATGCTGGACTTGCGGGTAGGGGAGTGGCTGTCTTGCAGTGCGTAGCCACAGAGGGGGATTTTAGGTCCCCCGTGGGCCCATCTGTCATCTTTCGGTGGTATTTCAGTGACCCTCTTTTTCTGTAAGCGTTCCCTGCGGTCAGTAGCCCCATAGCAAATGTTTTCACCTAAAAGCCCACGATGTGGTGGACCAGTTCAGTGTGGCCTTGCACAGTGCCACCAGGGCTGTGGACACGTAGACCGGAAGCTGCTGCGTGTGTTCTGCACCTGGCACCGCTGCAGAGTGCTTAGTGCACCTTGTGAACCACAAGGACAAAATGGTTAGTCCTTTATTTGTAAGCAGGCCATTCTTCGGGAACTTTCATGTTTAGAATGTTTACAAATTAGTACAGTGTGCCTGGAAAACTGCTGACTGATGAGGCAGTGGAAAAATACACTCCAGTAATTTCACCCATCAGAAGGCATCGCTCTTAAGAAGCTATCCGGTGTGCATTATCCAGGGCTTTAGGATACAGTAGGAGACCCAGGAAACAGCAGCTCCTTGTCTAGGGCACGGGCAGCTGGGACTGTTCTCAGCTGTGATGGTGCCGGGCGCTCTGAAGGCCGAGCACGGAACTAGCAGGTGTAAGCCTCCCGCTGCTGGTTGCAGGCGTCACAGCAGCGTGGTGTGAGGCTGACCCAGCGGTGGCGTGGGGCCGCCTGCCTACGCCTGCGACCCTCAGCGAAGTAGGACACCGGAAGTGCATCCCCCAGCCCCACCAGGAGGCCTGTTGTCTGCGCTTGCGCAGTGCATGCCTTTCATCCGAAATCTGCCCGAGCTGTCTCCTGTGGCTGCTTCGTGCGTCCTCTGGCCCTGGGAAGTCAGTTTGCTGGGAACTGGGCTTGTGGTTTGTGCCCGAGGGGCCTACGGGCTTCTCCACGCCCCTCTGCTGAGCGGCGCCCTGGACATTTTAGGTAACAGCGCCGAGGGCAGAGAGAAGGCAGATGCCGGGAGCCTCAAGACTCACGGCGGCTGGCTCCTGGCGTCTCCTCACCCTGGAGGTTGGAGCCCAGAAACTGCCTTGGGTGCAGTCCAGCAAGCCCCGAGAAAAGCCTGTGTTTTCTCAGCAGAGGACGAAGAAAGGGCAGCTGGTAAGATGAAAAGCCTTCAGACAGTAGCTGCCCCATTCCAGTCAACACCACGGGGAGGTACTGTGTCCCCAGCTCTTCACCTCAAGCTGAGTGCGGAGCCTGAACCCAAGCCCCTGCCTGGGCAGACGGGGGTGGGGTGGAGACCCCACCCCCATGAGTTGGTGTCGGGGGACTGAACAAGGAGCCAGGCTCTGCTGCTACCAAAGTGTAGGGAGACTCTGTGCTTGGGCTGCACGACCAGCGGAACATGCACTTTTGCCCAGCGTAATGAGCCCAACTCCCTGCACAAGGCCAGGACCCCTCAACATGGCAGTCAGCCTGGCACCCATCGCTAGTGCGAAGGCGGCTACTGCAGACCTGGGCTCCTGCCCTTGTACCTGAGTATTTAGAGCAAAGTCACAAATCAAGATCCAGCAGAATCTCACCTCGAATGAGAAAAGAGAAGCACCAACCCCAGTACTGGGATGACGGGAGCAGGCTCACTGGCAAGCAGTGTCAGGCAGCGCAGCTGAAGCCTGCTGGCATGGCTGTGCACATCCTCGAGAGGAAAGAGAGGCTCGCAGGGAGGAGATTGGGGACGTCAGAGAAAAGCCAAGCGGAAAGTTTAGGACAAAACAAAACAAAAAAACCTCACTGAATGGACTCACTAGCAGAATGGAGAGGACAGAGTAAAAATAAATACAAATATAAAAAGAAAGAAAAAGCGGTGAACTCAGGGAGAGAATACAGTCATTCACTGTGAAAACAGTACACAGAAGAAGTTAGCAGAGCCTCTTGGACCCTGGTGAAAGGTCTGCCAGTCCGTGTTGGAGAGTCCTGGGGAAGGAGAAGAAGGGTGAGGCGGAAAAGGTGTTTAAAAGAATAATTTCCCCGATTAAAAAAAGAAAATTAAACCTATGACTGAGGAGGGTCAAGACTGGGTCACGAGTCCTTGCTGATGTCTTTGGAGTAGTAAACAACTCAAGTCCGGAAATTCCCCCATCCCATTATCACCCCATCCTGCAAAGCAGGAAAGGAGTTGCTGGCTGTCCTCATCCTTCATGGCCGAGACATGCTTGCCTCATCTTAGCACAGCTTTTCCAGTGAACGTACAGAAAGGGAGCGTTCGGGATAGCATACTTGTGTTAGTCCGCTTCCTGTTGCTGTAACAAATCCCTGAGACAGTTGGCTGATGAACAGAAAGGTTTGTGTGGTGTCAGCTGCGGAGGTCTCATTCCTGGTCCCTTGGCCCCTTTGGCCTGGGCCTGTTGGGGTACACCGTGGCGGGGGCAGGTAGAGGCGCAAACCACTCAACCTCTGGCTGCTGGGAAGTGAAGAGAAGAGGAGGCCAGGGGGCTGCATCCCTGCTCCAATATGCAGCCGTGCACGTGTTCTGTGTACCTCTGAGTCCCTAAAATGAGGTCTGTCCCAAAGAAGCTTCCTATAAATGTCTGTCATGCAAACAGGTAGCAGTGGGTTGGAAGAGTTCCTGGCTTTCTGATATCAGCACACAGAGGTCAGGTGAGGAGAAAGCACCTACAAACCCTGGCTGACAGGGAGACTCCTGGCGGCACTGAACAGATGGCAGCCTGCTGTCCTGTAGACTGGCCCAGGAGGTCTCTTCCTGGGGCACAGGGGCCAGGGGCCTGCGTACCCTTACTGCGTCAAAGTCTGAGGCTGCACGTAGCAAGCCAGATTCTCCTTGGCCCTTCATTTCCCCTCAGCGCCCTACATTCTCAACTGCACACTTTGAGATTTTCTGGCACATTTAATATTATTTTAGCTGCACTCTCTTTTCTGAAAACCAGAAAGATCCTGACATTTGTATGGTGCTATTTTTTTAAATGCACAAATTTCGATTAAACAGATCTGGACTTTGCCACTCACCAAGCTGCCTAGGTGTGACCAGGTTAACCTTACAAGTCTTACTCTCTATCTGTCAGATAGGAGCACAGATTCCTGCCTTGCAAAAGCATGCGCACACCAGCTGTTTGCACCTAGAGCATTTGGCACATAGGAAGATACTTGCATCTGGTTCCTCCCCTTTCCCATTTCCTGTTTCCTAGCAGAGCAAACAGTTTCTGCAGTGTGGCCACTTGATTCACAGACACTGTTCCCTGATTGTTCCAGCACCCTCCGTTCTCCCTTAGTGTCCACACAGCTCCCCTAGAAGCTGTGCCAGGCTGCTGGGTGGCACAGATGGCGGGCAGGGCCGGAAGGATAGGAGGTTGGTCTCCTGGGCTTCACCTGTCAGTCCCATCCAGCACGGTGCCCAGAGGACATGACTAGAGCTGCTTGTCCAGATGCGAGATGATCGGGCTCCTGGCAGTGTCAGCTCCCTGGGCAGGCTGCTCAGCAGGGTCCAAGGCTTCACATATGCAGGACACAGGAGCTCAGCGTAGTATGGTGAGTGGTGCTAGTGAGGGTCTGTCCGTGGGTTAAAGATTAAAGGCTGAATGTATTCAGGATGCATTCTGTTTGTTCGGGCACTGAAGTGTGGCTTCATCAATGCTGCATTCTGGGTGGGAATGGCACCGCGTAGCCGAGGCGGAATGCACGTTTTTCTGAGCTTGCTGCATGGGTGACTTTTTGTTCTCTGTGTAGCTGTGTGTTCACTGCACAGATGTGCCCAAACAGCTTGCAGAGCTGCCTCGTGTTCTGGTTTTCCCATCGCTGTTGGTGTTCCTGCCTCTCAAGTCCTGTCTTGTGGTGCTGTAAGCAGGCTCCTAAGTGGAGTGGAGTTTGAAGCGATGTGCTCTCAAGTACCTTAGACAGAGATTTGCTTCTTGATTCATATTTTCTTCTGGTTCTGCTTCGAAGCAGAGGTCTTTCATCTAGCTCTTCAAATACTTCCCTGGCCAGCTTTTGACATCCTGCTTAATTAAACTGTCTTAAAGGAATGAGAGTCACAGAAAACCAGCACTGTGCTTTTTCTTCTTCTTCTTTTTCTTTTTTTTTTTTTTTTTTTTTTTTTTTTTACAGTTTAGCTAAAGTTCTTTACAAAGAATGCAACAAAAATGCCCTAAGTAGAAGGATAAATAAAAAAGATTAGATGGATATCCACCATCCCAGGCACTTTGTAGAAGCCAGGTATTGTGCAAGACTTGGTTTCCCAACCATTGACTGCACGGACACCCTCTGCTTGCAGTGGGGCCGTTTGGCTGGATTTTCACGTGAGGCTAAGGTTACTTGCCCGGCATCACGTGGCTGCGCAGGTGGCAGTGTCCAGCCTGGCCCCGTGCCCCTGGGTACCTCACCACTTGTCTTGCCTTCACCACCACTATGAGAAGCCTGTGGAGACCGGAGACCGCGCTGCACATCAGACCGCCCTGTCCTAGCTCTCCGAGGGGCGTGTTCCGCATTCCGGCGCAGTGGAAAATACCTTTTTGACATCTGGCCCTAAGGTTTCTGGTTGTTTTATAATCAGTCAGTTGTGGAAACAGACAGATTTTTGTAGCTATGCAGCGATTTAACTTTCATTCACCAAATATTTATTGTCTGCCACGTGTTGGGTATTTCCAGCTCATTTCAAAACGATTGCCTGGGTTTTTTTTTTTCTTTTCAGCCTTGAATCCAGAAATATGGCTAGGTTTCTAAAAACTCCTAATTGCGTTCATTATTTAACTGAAATTTTCTCTCCTAAGTGGAGAATTCATGAGAAAATCACACTAAATTCAGATGCAGATGTCTGTTAAATAAAAGTTAGTTATTAGCCTTTCTGGAATTTGGTATTTGAGCTTAGAACATCTTCTTGTTAATCACATCGTTCTTTGTCCTTTGGGTACATTGAGAGCTCAGCTGTTACTGTGCTTGAAAAGCTGCTCTGTTCTCGAAGCTCCCAGAACAGGGCTACGCTTTGCCCCCTGGGCTTCCTGGCAGAACTGCGGGAGCCTTGTCCTCGCAGGGTCCTGTTCTCTGGTGAGGAGGCTGCTGCCCGTGAGCAGCTTTATGTGCTGGCCTTTGCCTGTGCTCTGCTGACAGCACTCAGCCCGGCAGTGGCCTGGGCAGAGGCGGCACAGGGGCCGCAGTCTCTGCACTGCTGCAGCCTGGGCGCCTGGACGTGGGCCTTTCCGGTTGTCCTCACTCTGTCTGCATGGTGGTTCCCCGTTTGGAAGAAGCTGTCACTCTTCCCAGCACAGGTTTCATTGCTGCCCCTGTGGCATGTTTGCCAATGAAGGCCTTAATTGGCTAAAACCTTAGTTTATAAAACAGGCTGGAAGAAGAATGTTTAGTTTTTCTCATAGTAATAACAAAAAAAGCAAATTTGTTAAAGCCCTCAAATAACTTTTTTTTTTTTTTTTAAGACTTGGTCTTGTTTTGTACTTCAGGCTGACCTTGAACTCAGGGTGACCCTCCTGACTCAGCCTCATGAGTGCTGGGATTACAGGTGTGCACCACCATGCCACTAGAAAAGCAGCTTTAACAAAAAATATGTACCATCAGTAAGGATAAGAGGGAAGTTCCATAGAGTAGTATCAACTGGAAGAACCCTTTGGGGGAGTTTACCCATGTGTATCCTTTAAAGATTTACAGGTGTTTATACCTTTTGATTCAGTAATTCTGTTTTGGCGATTTATCCAAGGGAAATAAACAGTGATGGGGTTAAAAAATAGTTGTATATATAAATGTTCACTCCATTGTTGGTGAGAATTTATAAATGTTGCGAATGCTCTCTGCAAGGGAATAGTTCAGTAAATTATAGTAGCATACAGTCACGGGATATTTAAAAAAAAATACCGTGGATCTTAAGAAAACCACATTTTCAGAGAACTTTCACTATACAGAAATGTGAAATATTGTACATATAAAGATGATCTCCATTTAAAGAATTAAGTGTGTGCCTATAACAGATACACATTGAAAAAAACACCTAGAAAATGGTGATACAGTCCCTCCTCAGGGTGAGGGCCTGGCCACCCCAATGTCAGGGTCACCTCTGAATGTCCCCTAGGCTGCAGTGAGATTTAGGGTGATGCTCCTCTTCCTTACGCTCGTCGACTCCCAAACCAGAATTCCTGCCTTTTCTGGTTTAGGCCTCGTGGACTGATTTGCTGCTCAGGGCGAGGGGGCAGGGGCTCAGGAAGTACTGAGTGCCCGTCACCCCCGCCTGGCCCCAGTCCCAAGCCTGGCATTTGCGCCTGTGACCTCGGTGCTCACACATAGGAGTCCTCGTGGTCAGGCTCCTCCGACGGCATTTCCCTCACTCTTCCCTGTGCTGGCCTAGGACAGAAGACCCAATCGGAATTAAAGGGACTTCAATCAGTTTCGAGATCCATGTACCTACATGTGTCTGTTGTTCCTGTACGATTTCAACAGAACACAACCCAGTTTGGAAATAAGCGTCTGAGAGAAGCGGCTGTAAAAAACAATCTGGCGAATAACCCGAAGCAGATCGCTGTGACTCGCTGCAGTGTTGATGGTCTCCTTGGAAAACCTTCATTTCAGTGCTGACCAGTGGATCCACCAGAAGGGAGCCTTCACGGCACCTGTGGTTCCTGCTGTGGCTTCACGCAACCCTTTAGTGGTAGAGTCCTGTGGGGTGATGGTGTGGAAGCGCCAGGAGGAGCTCGTGCCCAGGCCCCTAATGTTCCAGTGTCTCAGCCCTCTGCCTTCTCTGCCAGTGCCCAGGATTGCAAGGCCATCTCTAAGCAAGCGACACCAAATACCTCTCAGGCTCAGACCTGTCCCGGGCTGTATGCAAGGGTATGGAACTGCTCACGTTCTGAATCCATGAGCTACAGAGCTCGCCTGACTGCTGGCATCCTTCCCCGTACCTCTACAGGTGCCTGCCTCCCCCTGCCCCAGCAGCTGAGATCCCATTCATACAGCTGAGCTGGTGCTTGGAGGGGTCCTGCCCCCAACCCCCCCACTGTGGGGGGAGCAGCTCCTGGCTTTTGGCTACCTGCATCTCCTCCTCTTGGAGCCTCATTGCCTTTGTACCCAGCTTCTGCAGTAGCTTCCTCGGATGTCACCCTGGTGCCCTGCTTGCTCCTTTCTACTCAGGTGTTTATTTAAAAATCCCAAATTGAGCAGGTGAGTAATCCCAGCACTCTGGGAGACTGGGGCAGGATATCCCAAGTTTGATCCCAGCCTTGGCAACTTAGTGACTTCCTTAGAGCCTGTCTCACAGTTTTAAAAAAAAAAAAAGTGCAGATGCAGCTCAGTATGAAGGCCTTGGATTCAAAGCCTTCCATTCACCTGCATAAAATCTTCAATAGTTCACTTTGTACTTAGAAAAAAAGTTATTGTTTTGACGTCTAAGACTTTATATTCTTACTGTGTATCAGAATTGCTGAGGGACATTAAATACATACATACATACATACATATACACACACACACACACACACACACATGCGTGCACACACTCACCTGTGTGCACACTCTCACAAGTGCTGGGGCCATCACCCCGGAATTCAGATTGCGTTGGCAAGTGGCCCTGGGAGTTTGTGCAGCTCCCCGGGCAGTTTGGAGCGTGGTGAGGAACGAGGCGTACTCCATGTGGTGCTGTGGGGCATGAGGACAGTGCTCCCTGGGCTGACCCGAGCTCCTGACCCAGCAGGACATGGTGGCTCAGTGTCGGCGCATCAGGGACCTGGGCGGTCTGTGTCAGAGGACGAGTGCTGTGTGAGCTGCTCTATGGGTTTGGCTCCATGAGCATCATGCATTGCCCCTCCACTTGCTGCACACGGGCACGCTGGCTTCTGTCACCTGTTGGAGTCCCTGTGGGTCCCCCAAAGAGAGATGACCTGGGATCTTGACAGCGTGTTTCAGCATGCATCAGGAAGGGAACAGCCGGGTTACAAAGCAAAGGTACAGAAGAATCCGCTCCGAAGGTGCTGCGGGCTCTTGGGGGTCAAGTTGGACACGCGAGCAGGTGGCTGCTGTGTGTGCCATGTACTCTGGTACCCAGGCTCACTGAGCTGACGACCGCAGCCGCGGGAAGGAGTTGGGGAATATTGTGTCAAGCGAGCTCTTGAAACCAAGAACAGAGAGAGCAGGACTCTGCCGACCCAGCTGGCACTCTGTTGTGTGACTGGTGTTGCCCCACTAATGCGTTGGGCTTCACCTTGGTCACCCGGGGCGTGGGACTGTCCCTCCTTTGGTGAAAGCTTCATTTGTCAGGACTTCTCCTCTCCCTGTGACGGGGCAGGCGGTACCCGCCTGCTCTGTTTCCTCCTCCTGCACTGGGGTTGGGGTGGCAGTTTTGCCCCAGAGACCCTTAAGTGGGTCAGGACAACTCATGAGTCTAATTAACTCCAAAGTCACTTTGACCTCGAGGCAGAACATTTATTCCACACTGAGATGTTCCAGGGAAAGCCCTACATTCATTGTAATGATCAAATGCCCACAAGACTCTCCATATTTGAATATTAATTTTATCTCATTATCAAATTCCCAGAGAGGTATTAAAATCAAAGATTACATTTCATTTAAATGAAAGTCCAAAGGCACTAAAAGTCCCTTGCTCACATATGTTAAAATGCAAAGAAATTAAAGTTCAGGATTTTTCCTGCCGGATTCCTAATCCTGCTCAGACCCAGCTGCAGCCAGACCTGTCTGCTCCTGGAACGTGTGTGGTTCTTGCAGGAGCACCAGTACTGAACGTCGGCTTGCCTCACTTCTTCAGATTAAACAAGTTCCCGGGTACAGGGTGATCAAAGCGCCAAAGTTAGGACACAGCCCAATCCCAGCCTCTGACTGTCAGCCCTGCGTGAGCACTAGCCCAGGAACCCATGCGCAGGCCGCCTAGGACGGGTCCACAGGGCCCAGGGCTTCTTCTGCCCCCGACACTCATGGCTGTGACATTTGGGAACGATCTCCTCACCAGTTTCTTGGACCCTGAGCTCCTTCCTGTGAGTGATTTCAGTGAATCAAGACCCGGCCTCTGCCTGTCCTCTCCGGATTTGTGAGTCCATCAGGGCTCTGCCCCAGCCGCTGCCAGGTCACCGCCCCTCCCCTGAACCCACGTGCGCAGTGGGTGGAACTGGGTGCACCCTGCCTCCAGCCATTCTCTGGGTCTCGGCCTTCTGTGTTTTGTTCCCCATCTGTGTTTGTGTGTTCTCTCCTGTAAGAATTCTGCTTTTGCTCCTTAAAGAAAAACAAAAAGAAAAATCACCCCTCCTTCAGCCAGATCACCTTTTCTTGCTGTATTTGGTTTTCCGTCCGCCATTGCTTCTGGGCTGATCTTATCCTGAAATACTTTTCCCGTTACCCTGGTTCCTCGTTAGTTTTCTGAGCATCTTTGATTTCTAAAAACAAAGACCTTTTGTTTCTATAAATTAATTTCATTGGTACATTCTAGATACACATAATGATAACATTCATCATAGGGAATTTGTACCTGTACATGGTACATATATATATATATATATTTTTAAATCAGATTGTGTTGGTACTTTTTAGATATACATAGTGATCAGATTTATCAATGAGAATTTGTGCCTATACTTGTTTCTTCTTTTTCACATTTCCCTACCCTCCCTTCTTCCCCCAACCCCAGCTTTTTTTCTTTTCTTTTTTTTGGTCTTTTTGAGACAGGATCTTGCTATGCAGTTCAGGTTGGCCTTGAACTCACTTTGTAGCCCAAATTGGACTCGAACTCACAGCAATCCTTATGCCTCAGCCTCCCAAGTGCTGGGATTACAGGTGTGTGCCACCATGCACGCCCGGCTTTTCCCCTTCTTATTTACAAAACCTTTGTTTCCATTTTTTCCCTTCTATTCTCTTGTTTTTCTTTTCCCTTCCTTTCCTCCTCTCCCTTTCGTAGTCCCCATTCCCATTTGAACATTTTCTTCCTATTTCCCAATATGTACTATGTATTTGGTCCTTGTTTGTTTATCCTTTCAGTTTTTCACACTAGAGAAAATATTATTTACACATGCGTGGATATCTTCACCTAAGAGTATGGAAGAAACAAAGACCTTTTAAAGCGACAGCATTGCATCACATTACTTTTTCTCTGTCGGAACCGGTCAGCAGTGGCCTTGTGTTTTTCCTGGTAGCAGCATCTGCCTGGGCTTCCCATAATGCTCGCACTGCTTGAACTCAGAGCCTATCTGGGGGTAAAAGGATCTGGGGCCTTCTGAGACTTTGGGAAATCCTAAGTAGAAGCTGAACATGATCAGGTGCCTGTTGTATGCTGGGAAGGATGATCACATGTGGATTATCAAGGATCATCACATTACCCATTTTCTGAACTCATTATTCCCACATTTTTGAGAAAACTGCCTGATCTTGATAAATTTTTCTAGCATATTCAATTTTTTTTTTTTTTTTTTGGCACCAGGGATTGAACTTACAACCTCGCGCCTGCCAGGGAAGGCGCTTAAGGCACTGAGCCAACCTCCCGGCCCTAACATATTCATTTTAATCTGACGATGTTTTAGATTTTTTGGAGGGGGTCTATATTCATAAGGTAAAGAGATCTTCAGTTTTCTTGTATTATTTGCCTTGCCCTAGAGATAATAAGTGTTATGGTTGATACATTGTATCGACTTGAGAAGTTGGAAGTTTAAGAGACTCAGTAGAGAGCCAGGGTCCTCACTTTGTAAACATCCTCAGTCTTTGCAAGAGGAGGGCACAGAGATTTTGTGATTGCTACACCCGCCCTAGGGGATAGTAGCCTGCTTACGATATGAGGGGGAAGAAGAGGCTTGCTTTCCACCCACATTTTGCTCTGGCTGCTGCCTGGAAGTGTTGCTGCTATACCATGCCACCTTGCCTTGCAGCCACCTGCGTATGGATTGAAACCGCCACAAACTGTGAACTAAATAAACCTTTCCTTCCTTCATTTTGGGTGTCCGGTATTTTGTCCCAGCAACGAGAGAAAAGTAACAAAGACAATAAGCAAGTGGAGAAGCCAGAAACTACTCAGGTTGAGAGAAGTCTGGAAAGGAGGAAAAGGAAAAACTAAGGTAAGTTAGGACAAGTGGAAAAACAAATGGCAGAATGATAAACTCAGCTGTATTAGTAAATACATTAAATGTAAATGGCTTAAACATCCCATTAAAAGACAGAAACTTTTGGACTGGATAAAAAATGGACCTAATTATGTGATGTCACATGAAACACTTTGAATATAAGGTGAAGAGAACAATGAAGATGATATATACTGTTCAAACACTTATAAGAAAGCTGGAGTGGCTCTGTTAATGAAAGAAAAATATATGCAAGGACAAAAAATGTCCCCAAAAGTGATATTCATAGTGACTGAAGAGTGAAGTCATCAAGGAGATATAGCAATTAAAACACATGTTGCTGACAGCAGAGCCTCCCATACCTGAAGCTAAGAGAGACAGGTGTGAAAGGAGGAGGAAACTGAAACTGGAAAGTTCAGCGCACTCAATGAGCTCTAGAGCAGTTTGAGAAAACATCAGGAGGAATGTGGATATAGACAACTCGAACACTGTCCACCAGCTCAACCGGCTGGCAGCCACGGAGGCCTGGGTCAGCACAGTGTCCACCGTCTGCATTTCACACGGAACCTTCACCAGGATAGGCTGTGTTTGTCCAGAAAGCACACCTCAATACATTTAAAAGATCTGAAGAACACACAGTGTGTCCTCCATGCAGTAAAGCTAGAAACCAGTAGCAATAAATACCTTTAAAGTCCCAAAGTATTTGAAAATTAAACAACATAATTCTTAATAAAAGATGAAGTCACATGGAAACTAGAAGAGGTTTTGAACTCATTGAAAGTGAGAATACAGCATGTCAAATAAATTTGTGAGATGGAGTTTCCAACTCTCAAAGCTAATAAATTCAAGAACAAATTAATCCATTCTAAGTAGCAGAAAAGAAAAAACGGAGGTAAGGTGGAAACCATTAAACTAGTAAACAGAGTAGAAAAAGTCAGTGTAATCAAAAGCTAAATATTTGAAAGACCAATACAATTGGTGAATCTTTCTGCTTGGCTAGAAAAAAAAGGGAAAAGAACTATAAATAACCTCTATCAGGAATGAAAGAGAGGGCCTGCAGACACAACAGGCACAAAAAGAATAACAAGAGGATGTTACATACAACCTTATGACAAAGTTTTGACAAATTAGGTAATATATTTTTCTTACAAAGTATTAAAGCTGAATGAATAAAAAAAAATTAGAAAATCTTCATAGCCTGTTTTAAAAATGAATTCATAACTAAAAGCTTTTCCACAGCAAAGTTTCCAGGCACACACAATTTCAACCATTTCCTTCAAATACTTAAAAACAAACCAACACCTAGTCTTTCTCCTTCAAAATATAAAGGAGGATGGAACACTTTCCAACTTACTTTATGAAGCCACCATACTCTGCTACAAAATACTACCAGCATGCAAACAAAAAAAAACCCTACAGTGTGATATTCCTTGATGATAGCAACACAGAAAATCCTTTCAAAACACTAACAGATTCGACCTCATAACATGCAGAGTGATGACGCATCTGGAACCATAATATTCTATCATAGCCATGCAATGTTGGTTTAATATTAGAATATCAAACTTCAGTTCCTTCATAGTAACAGAATAAAGGGGATAACACTGATGATCTCAATACAGGAAAAATGTGGGACACAAAAGTCAACTCTCATAAAACTTGCAGCAAGAGGAGCCTGGAATAAATTCTCACAACCCACAAGGAAGAACCAACCCTACCAATACCCACATCTTCAACTTCTAACCTTCAGAACTGGAAAGCAATGCATTTCTACCTTTAGGCCATTCACCTTGTGCTATTTTGTTACAGCACCCTATCAAGCTATAATAGCCAAAAAAAAAAAAAAAAAAAAAAAAAAAACCTTGAAAAAAATGGAGATTTTGCTCTGTCTTTCATGCCTTATTGTCAAGCTAATGAAGACATTGTGATATTGGTATAAATATAGATATGTTTATTAGTGGAAAAGAAGAGAGTGTGCAGAAATAGAATGAGTGGGGAGGTTTAACTTTTTAGTTAATGGTGCTGGGTCAAAAGGGGAAAAAAAGAGCCTCAACCATTATACCAAACTCAAAAATTGACTTAAAATGGAAATATAAAGACTAGAACTATGAAACTTATAGAAGAAAATATTGTGAAAAATGTTGAGATATTTCTTAAGACACATAGAACACTGACCATACAAAAGATGGGTAAATTGTTCATTTGAATTTAAAAACTATGCTCTTTGAAAAACACTACTACAAAACGAAAAGGCAAGCGAGCAGTCAGAAGACAATATTTGCAACATGTTTAGTTGGAACAGGACTTACTCATATGCAGAATATGTAAAGAACCTCTTACAAATCAGTAAGACGATACCCAGTTAACAAAATGGGGGAGAAAGTATTTGAAAAATACTTCACTAAAAAATACAGGAAATCCTGAGCACCCAAAAAGATCGTCAGATCATTAGTCATAAGGAAAATGTAAGTTTCCCACAGTGTACCCCCTAGAAAGTCTCGTAATGTCTATCAAGTGGTGGTAAAGACCTGGAATAACAAATACTCTACTGGAGAGAATATAAGTTGCCTACACTACATTTGGCAAATAAAAATTTAGGTCTTAGAAACTTCAATATAAATTTAACACATGACCCCATAGTTCCAGTCTTAGGTATTGACCGACCCAAGATCATGGAAACACATCCACCAAAAGACCCGCATACACATGTTCATTGCTTCTCCACTCGTTTTAGATAAAACGGAATTGACCCAAACATCGAATATCACAAGTGGATTAAAGAAACGGTGGTGTTTTAATAATCAGAAATAAAAACAAACTGCTGATGCATGTGACAAGATGGTTGAATCCTAAAACTGTTGGAAAAGACGTCTTTAGATACGACTCCATTGTATTCTAGAACCAACAAAATACACCTGTAATGACCAAAAAGACAGGTTGACTAAGTCTGGTGCTAGGGGAATGGAGGGAATTGCAGAGGAGCACAAAGAAGTTTGTGGGGAGATGGAAACGTCCATCTTTCCGTTTGTGTGTGGTCACCAAGTCCAGTGGCAGTCTACTTAGAAATTAGGTCTCAATGAAGTGTACCTTAGAAGTAGAGAGAACATAGCACACAGTGGGCTATGTGGAGGGCAGGGCCCAGGGCTGCAGTAGGGCTTGCTGACCCTGGCCCAGCAGGTGCTCTTCTTGGCCACATTTTGGTGTCACTTGGAGGGCTTGTCTAAGATACCAGTGCCCAGAGAGTGGGGCTCATCGGCTCTGGGTCTGAGAACACAGCGCTGGTAAGGTTCAGGCTTCCCATGTGCGCTGGGTAGTGGAGGTGACGCGCTCTGGGCATCCTCTGGAGCAGAGTCTGCACGATGAGTGTTGCTGCTTTCTGGTTGCTTCCTGAGTCATGTCATTGCTTGTTCCCCCAGCACTGGGGACAAGAGCAAGAGCTCAGTCACAAAACACCAGTGGACGCCTTGAGATAAGCCGTGATTTCTTAAGACAAAGCAATCTGAAATGAATGCAGTACAGAGGTGCCTGGACATGTGTTACTTTGAATTGGGTGTAAGGCAAAAGCCAGCAGAAGGGTATGGATGGATGTTAGTCACCTGCAGGTTCTCCAGCTTAGCAACAGCCAAGGACAACATGGCCCTAACTTAGAGTGACCCACGCCCGCCAAACATCTTATGATTGTAGAAGTAAATCTGCACATTTGACCTCTGTTGAGAGACAGCTCGTGTTTGCTGAAGGGTTCCTACGTCCAGCCCTATCCAGATGTGTGAAGCGTTAGAAAAGGCTCCCTCTTCTCATGTGTTGCCCATGTGCCAGCATCTTCCCACCCGTCGCTCCCTGTGGTGCTGGGAGCAGGCGATGCCTCACTTGTTCCATGGCAGCAAACCTAGACATCTTGAATTCAGAAAGTTCCCCAAAGCCACCGTGCCAAAGAGGCTGAGCTAGAATTCGGTAAGCCTGCCTGCCTGCCTCTCAGAGCCCCTCTCTCCCTGTGCGGGGACACGGTGGTAATCGAGGCCTGTGTTCCTGTGTCTCCTGTGAGCTAATCCTTTCCTCCCGTGCTCCCTGAGTGGGGCCCTCGGCTTGTCCAGGCATGGCACCCTCGCTGGGTTAGGGAAGCGTGTCTGACCACTGCCGCACCCTCGTGTCTGGCTCATTCGCTTTGACAGGAGGACTGTGGTGGTCTGCAGGTCTGGCTGTCTCAAGAGGCTGCATTGGGGCTCGATTCAAGGGGATTCCCTTGGGACTGCACAATTGCCTGTCTTCATGGTCACCATTAGGTGTGAGGGCAGCCTGAAAACTCACGGCTGCTTTCTGCTAAGTGAGTGGGTCTCCCGGAAGAATGCCTCTGCATGCATGGAGGGCTCTCGAACACTCTTGGCTCCCATGGGACCGAGAGCAAGCAAACCAGCAGGTTGCCTTCTGTCGACACCCTGTGTCCAGAGGCTAAATGTTCATTTGTTTAAGCCAGGCTTATTGTCTTGTTGAGCTGCGTTACCACGTGAAAGTGTTGACTGAGCTTGGCTCCTCGAGACAAACTACAACTTGTGACTCATTTGTTATGGGTCTAGAATCAGTTCCCAACATGTTAAGAAGAGCAACAAACAGCTTCCTTGTTTTATGAAGTGCTAACAGAAGAAAACTCGTTAATTTCCTAATCGTTCTCCCCTGCCCGGCCTTAGCTCACGCTTGGAGCCACGGCAGTCAACTGGAGCTCTGCAATAATGAATCGCCTGTTCGCCCTCTTGTGAAGCCGTCGCGTTGGTGTCTGCTTTTCCCAGAGCCCTCACCCTGTGCTCATTCGTGAGTGTGTAATTATGCATTTGTCATCCGTGTCAAGAATAGGCCATTTATGTCGTAAACGTTCAACGTACTGCTATAAAAAGCCGCCGTGTACCCTTCCGAAACGCCACTGCACGAGCAGAGATGTTTACCCAGGAGCGCGCTCCTTCGGGTCACCTGCGTCATTTTTAAGAACTCTTTAATTTACCCTTGTTGCCTGCTTAAATTTCAGTTTTTAGCATGTGATTTCATTTGCCTCAAAGGAAATCTTACCCATTTAGCGTATCTCAGAACTTTTTTTTTGTACCTTTTTTTAAATAGGAAACGAGGTATTTTTCTTTCACTGAATAATACATCTTGGATAGCTTGCTTCCTCACTTATCAAAGAAGCTGGCATCTGAGAAGATGTGTGCAACTTGACTCTGCAGAGTGGAGTGTGGAGTTGGCCCTGTGGGGGTTCCTGTCTCCTCCTCCGGCTCCTCGCCATAGCCAGGTCACAGCGCGGACGTCAGCTGTTGTGGGCACTGCAGCGCTCTTTGGGGCCTTTTGCCCTGTGCTTACCTATGCTGTTACCCCATCCACAGCCACAGTCACCCTTGGAAGGCGGCCCTGGTGTCCCCATTTTACTGACCAGGAAGCTAAGTCCTTGTGGTTCCCTGCATGCCCAGGGCTGGGGCCAAGGGCAGCCATCTGTTCCCTCAGCTAAACCAAAAACAGGAGGCCCCACTTCTGCCTGGCACAGAGGCACACTACACTGTCCCATGTCACAGGGTGCTGGTGGGGACCGTCTGGTGTGCTTTCTCTCCGAGCCAGTCACCACACCCTTCCCTGGACCTCACCCTATCTTCACCCCGGGGCTCATGGCAGTCCCCCTTCCCCACCGGAAGTCTGTTTGCTCCCACACTGCAGCGACATGTGGGGCGGGTTCTTGGAGGAGAAGGGCGTGAGGGATGTGTCAGGACCTTTGGATCCACTTGCAGGTGGGGCCACTTGGTCCACCTGCCAGCTTGACCGTGGACCATCTGGGACACACCCTCCATGCCCGAGTTGCACACCGTCTGGGGAGAATGAGTCCACTGTCTCCCAGACTCTCCTGGATCAATTTTGTTAACGCAGTGTAAAAGGAATTACTTTCAAACAATTAAAAGAATAGAAAATTCAACCCAAATTTTGGTAAGATTCCGCTGCTAGTATCATACTGCCGGCAGTTACCCAGCGCGTCCTGTCCACGTCTGCTCCTGCCCGCTGCCGGGTTCTCCAGACCTCACTTGGGGTCGCCTTTACCGGCCAAGGGACCATGGAGTGGGCCCGCTCCTGAGCCCCCCTTGTCTGTACCTCGGAGCCAGTGATAACCTGGCACCACCAGAATTGAACAAGCTCACTGCAGTGCCTGCTGCGCGTGCCCGGAACGCACTAGGTGTCCACCAAAGAGCAGTTCACACCTCATCCCACCTCCAGCGCCTAGAAAAGCATTGGTCTAAATCAAGCGATCACCACCTAATTTACTCTCCTTCCTGACCTTTGTGAAACTGTTTGTAACAGTGACTCCTGGCACATCTGTCCTGGAATCCCCTGGGAAACAGCAGGACGGGGTGCTCAGACTCGGGTTGCTCATTGCTACTAGGTTTGGATGCTTTTAGGCCTTCTCAGTAAACAGAGTTAGGAAATCAATACTTGGAGGAAAGAGAAAATTAAGAGTTCAGATATTTCAAATTTAAACATAAAATTAATGTCTTCCATTTGATATCGTTTTAGCTTGACAATTGTGGTTGCCAACGTGAGTTACCCATTTGTTTTAAATTAAATAAATAAATGATGGTTCAAAATAACAACAGTAATATTACTAATGCTCAGTAGGACTAGGGATATAAAGTGAAAACGCTGTATTAATTCGGTGAAGTAATTTTTCTTAGTTTTCATGCTATTAGATTAATTTGTTGGTTTTTAGAACTTCAAGTTCAGTTTTAAAAATTTAAAATACACAAGATCCCAAAGTCATAAGATGATATAGCCACGGACATGGGTAGACTCTCCATTCCCACCTCTTCTAACTCCACCCTCTTCGCTGTGGAGAAACAGTACTTGTCCTTGGTTCAACTCTTCATTATTTCCTTCTTAGATTTTTTTTCCTCTTTTCTTGTGCTGCTAGGAATCAAATCCGTGTTAAACATGTAGTGTCCTCTTTGCCTGAACTACACACTTGATCCCCCAAATGTATATTTTTTAAAAAATGTTTTTCCTCCTCTCTTCCTCCTTCTCGCCCTCTCTCCCCCCCCACATGCATGCATGCACGCACGCACGCACACCCACATTGTCCTGATAGACAAAAGGTAGAAATCAAATGTCCATCAATGGAAAAATAAAATACATGTATCCTTACAGTAGACCATTGCTTGGCTGTGCAAGGGGATAAAATGCTGACACACACAGTAAGGAAGGACCTGCAGACCACAATGCCAAGCGAAAGAAGCCAGGTACCGAAGGCCGCCCTCACTTGATTTCATGCATGTGAAATGTCCGAGTAGGCAAATGCAGAGATGCAAAGTAGGTCAGTAGTTGCCAAGGGCTGAGGGGAGGTAGGGTGAGGAGTGAGCTCCAGGGGGTACTGGGTTTCTTTTATGGTGCTGGAAATGTCCTAAAATCACACAGTGGTAATCTACTAGTTAATACATTTAGTATACTCACAACTTGGCATATACTACAAATGTGGTATATATGCTACACCAGTACCTTGGTATAGTATACACCCTTGTATATAGAGTCCGATGCAGTGTACAGTACAAGTATACTGTGCGACAACTCTGAATCTGCTGAAACCTGCTGAATAAAGGGTGAATTTTGTGGCACTGGAATTGCATCTGAGTAGAGCTGTTAAACGAAACCGCCACCAGGACAACCTTGTCCGCGTGTAATTTCACAGGGGCTTGTTGGGCTGTGAGGTCCCCTGGATGGGGGTTCCTGGGGCTGAGGGTGGATGCCGGGGGTTTTGCTGCACGTGGCACAGTCCGTCCCTGGCAGCCAGAGCTCTCTTTCGGTGTGAGGGTGGGCGCAGTCTGGCGTCCACGATCCGCCCATGTTTCCTCTGGTGCCTGTTGGTCCATGCGTCTCTTCCCCTTTCCTCAGCCTTGCTGATACTGCTTCAGTTTTCCTAAGTTTTCTTATGTGTCAAAATATTAATCCTTTGCAGTACTTTGTGTGAAATGTGACACATAACTTCCCCAGCTTTCATTTGCCTTTTAAAAACTAGAGAGTCTCAACTCACAACCTTCGTCCCATTTACTTATAGAGCTTGAATCATGATCGGGGAAGTCTTTTCTGTTTCGAGCAGGAATTCACTCATGTTCTCTTCTGGTGCTGGCCTTTGTCATCTTCACATTTGGGCTCAGGTTCCTTGGGAGTTTATCCGGGTGGACAGGGCCAGGAAGTGATCTGCTTTTATTCTTTTTCATATGGCTGCCCAGTTGCCCCAACGGTTTTGAGGAAGAGCAAAAGAAAATACTGTACACTTTGGTTTATATGTCTGTTTTTGAACCATTTCTGGGCTGCCGTAGGTTTATATGTCATTGTGCACACAGCGTTGTGACACGGAGCCACCCCCGTCCCCTCTGACCAGGCTGCATGTCTTCTGTCTCCCCAGGTGAACGAGCTGGACGGCATCCCGCTGATCCTGGACAGCTGCAGCATCGACGACAGCAACCCCTGTATCCTTGCATGTGGCCCCGGGCCCTTTCCTGGCGCGCATCTGCGTGGGATCGGCTGGTTTGCTTGGCGCTTGTTTCTCGGGAGCTCCGGGGCTGGGGCTGGGGCAGCACCCTGGTGACTCTCAGGGCACAGTGAGCAGAATTGTTCACAGTGAATAGGACATTGCAAACCAGCGTATCCCTTTAAAACTCTGCGGCAGTCAGCCCTTCCCGCGCCCCCGTACTGTATGTCCCCAAGTGTGTACATGGTCCTCAGTGCAGACGCTACATGTTTCACGTGTTTGCTGTGGGAACTTCTGAGTAACGAGTCAGTTAGAAAGCAGCAGTTCGGCAACACAGGACATGAGGCGTGCTGCGTCCTGGAGAGAGGGAGAAGTGCGCCTGGTGTCCCCAGCCCTCCACTCTAGCCCCGCCTCCGCCGGCCCCGCCCTGCAAGGCCACGTGCAGAGTCCGCTTCTTCCCCTCACTCATTCGTAGCTGCGCGGCGGGCAGGTGCAGCTGCCAGAGTTGGGGGTGAAGCCTGCTTTGTGACTCTAGGAACTTTACTGCTCAGCCTCAGCCCTAGCCCTTGCGGTCTGGCCCTGTGACCAGCCGTTGCTGGTAGGGAGTGTCCGCAGCAGGCGACAGTGAGGAGTCCGGCTGGACTGGAGGAGACTGAGGGGAAGGGGCCTGGCAGCAACGAAACTCCCTTCCCATGGCTTCTGCCGAGGCTGCAAAAGGACCTGGTCAGAATCAAGTGTTTCAAAAGAAAGTTAGCTAGGAAATGCTGGGTACTGGTGCTAAAGAGTCGTCTGTCTGATTTGCAGTGGAAAAGAGCACAGGTGCTCATGAGATCGGTCAGGGAGAACCAGTCAGCAGCCTCAGGAGCCCCTGCCTCCCAAGATGGCACTGGTTGTGTTATTACCACCGCTGCACACTGCTCATTGCGGGGGGTTGGACAGTCCTTAGCCTGGAAAAAAACAGAAAACAAAAACAAGGGGAAAGCAGCACAAGAATGTTCAGGAACAGTTGCAGATGTTGCATTTTCCAGTGGAAAAGGTGATTTCTTACGAAAGAGAAATTAGCCCACAGTTTACTTCTATGTTCTGAATTGGTCTTCTAGAGAAGAGGGTTCTAGCACTAGCGTTGGGCTTCTAGCAAAGAGCAGAGGATAAATAGGCTGTTACCCGTGGGCCAGGGCTGGCGTCCGGACAGGCAGGAGCCTTGCACACTCGACTTCAGCTCCCGTCCTCAACACCACGCACGCCTTCTTTCACTTTCCTTTCCTCATACTGGGGTTAAACCCAGGGCCTTCTCACAAAGCCACATCCCCCCACCTTTTTTAAACTTCTGACAGAGGGTCTTGCTAAGTCACTGACAAGAACTGTTGCGATCCTCCTGCCTCAGCCTCCAGAGTGCTGGGGTCATAAGCAGGTGCAGTCCAGCCTGGCTTCTCATTCACTCTTCATGAAACATTTCTTAGTCCCCGTTCTGTGTTTAGACACACGACTTAATCATGAAAGCTCCGGAAGGCGGGCCCTAGGCGATCACCCTCCTTTTGCAGGTGAGGAAATCACCCGGGACCCTCTGTGTCTTGACCTGCGGAGAGAGGTAAAGTTGGGAGTGTCTGATTCCTGGCCGCCTGCCTATCCCTCCTCAGGAGTCACCGGGCCGAGGGGGACAGTACATAGAAGCCATGCTACTGTAGGCACGCAGCAAAAAGTGACTCACTGGAAAATACCGTGTGGGTGTCCACATGGACAGGCGCTTTTGTAGTAAATGGAGCGTTGCAGGATCCCTGCATCCACTCTGAATCACTAAGCAGAGACCAAGTATTACAGTGCTGACACTTGGTATTATGTATAAGTGGTAATTAGTTGGAGCTTTACCTGTCGAGCCTACCAGATTTTCAGGTCCTGTGAAAAATGTATAATAAGAGGTGACATCCAGAAATACCGGACCAGGGGGAGGAGGTCAGGTGGCCGGGAATGGAAAGGTGTGACTGCCCGTGGGGTCGCGGGAGCAAGTGAGCTAAACTCTGGCCTTTCTAGCACCAGAGCAAATAGAGACAGAATCCAGACGGACATTCAGAAGCTGCCTCCTTCACACCGCACCCATCGAGGTGTTTCTACTGCTCAGAGGCCTTTGCTAAGAGAATCGTCTCAGAACCCTGGCTGTACTCTTGTTTATTTTTTACATTTTTCATTCATGAAAGTCATACCAAGTGTGATGGCATATGCCTGTGATCTCAGCCCTCTGGAGGCTGAGGCAGGAGGATTGCTGTCAGTTTGTGGCCAGCCAAATCCATGATCATCCAGGATTACCTAGTGAGATTCTGTCTCAAAAAAAGGGAAGAAAGAAAATAATACATCTGGGTCATTTGCTTAGCATTTAATGAGAGTGCAGCATGTCCGGCTCCATGCTCCACATCTTAATTCGCTCTCTCCCCAGCTTCTTCTGGTCACTGTGCCTGTGTGTCTCCCGAGGTGCTCCCCCGCCGGTGCTGGACACGGCAGCTTCTGAGGGCCTGTCCTGGTGTATGGCGAGCGTGAGCCCCGCTGCGCCACCTGCTCGCCGCCTCCCTCCGGCCTCACTGCAGGGCAGGTGCCCACCCGTTCCCGCTGCCCGCCTCACAAGTGGGACCAGCACCCTCTGAAATGGTTACCTGCTGCTTGCATTGTGTGTGTGTGCGCGCACACATGCACCCGTCCCCTCTGCAACCTTGATCCCGCCTTTCACCATTGCGTTTCCTCTCTATTTTTATTTGTAGATTATCTACAGAATCGCCATAGAAGTTCTTTGTCGGCTCCCTGTGCTGCCAACATTTTCTCTCTCCCATTCTATGACTTAGCTTGTCATCGCCTTTATTTTGAATAATAGGTCTTTAACTTTACTCCAGTTTGACTTGTGGTCAAATGTACCACTTTTCTATATGGTTAGATTTGTTTTTAAAGGTAACCTTGTTTGAGTATTTCCCTACCCTCAGGTCGGGATGATAATCTCTATTATCCTCTGAATACTTCTTACTTTCACTTTCTATTCATGTGTTTGTAATTCATTTGAAGTTGACTTTTGTAATGAGAGTGACCCAGGGGTCTATTTCTATTCTTTCCACTGTGGGTGATATAAGAATTGTGCTAGCCCTGGTTATGGAAAAGGGCATGTTGTTGTGCCATGTGGTACCAACATTTGGATCTGTTTTGGGAGTCTCTTTTCTTTTCCAAGGATCTATTTGTCTATCCCTGCACCTGTGCCACCTCTTTTTTTTTTTTTTTTTTTTGGTACTGGGAAGCAAACTCAGGACCTTGTGCTTGCCAGGCAGGCACTTGTGCCACTGAGATATATCCCTGGCTATCGCCATAGTCTTAATTACCACGACTTTCTAACTTTTCTTCATATCACCACATACATTCTTCCAGTTTGTATCATCTTTAAGAATTATGACTTTTATTTTCCTTTTTTCTTTTAGAGACAGGGTCTTGCTATCAAGTTTAGGCTGGCTTTAAACTCACTATGTAACCCAGGGTGGACTAGAACTCACAGCAATCCTCCTGCCTCAGCCTCCTAAATGCTGAGATTACAGGCATGTTCCACCATATCCCACAATTTGCATAAATTTTCAAATCAGCTTGTCAGATTCTGCACATTCATGCTTGCACATGTGTGCACGCACACACAGAACCACCATCCAAAAAAAAGTTTTTTTAATTCACCAAACTGACTTATTCACTGACATTGCATTGACTAAAATGAATTTGATAAGATTGGTGTGTAGTACTCAATCTTTAAAACCATTAACTTGTTACATCCATCCACTTTAGAGTTACTAATTATTTCACCTTTTGTCTTTTCTGTGTGCTTCTTTAGCTCCATTGCCTGGGTTTTGATATGTATTATTATCTTGCCATTCATTTTAAAGAGTTTTATAATTTGTTATGGTTTTGATCCATGAATTATTGAAAATGAGTTTCTTAATTTCTAAAAAAATGAGAATTTACTTGATTTTGGTTTATTTTGTTTGAATTTCACTTTTAGTATAAATAAATGCATTATGATTGGCACACACACATACTTAACATTCTCTGTTGTGCAAGCATATTGAGACTCACTTTGTGACCTAGTGTAGGTTAGTGTTTGCAGATTCTCTGTCCCTGCTTCAAAAGCTTTTCTGTTCCCCAGTAGCTGGTACCAGTACATTAAGTTTGTAAGTGGTCATACGGAAAGCTTATGTATTCTGAGTTTTTTTCTGCTTTCTCATTTATAGAGGTTCTTTGAAATTTCTGTCTATGATTGTGGATTTGTCTTTCTCCTTTTGAGTTATGTAACTTTCTTTTACATGCTTTGGGGCAGTTGCTTTTAGGTAAAAGTATGAAATAGTCCCTGTTGTCATTACAGTGCATTCTCTAAAAATATATCTTTGCCTCATACTAATAGAGCTTCACAGCTTGCTTTGGGGTGGACTTACATATTATAACTTTTTCAATTTGTTTATCTTCAGCCTTTCTGTATGAGTTTTGTGAGAAGAACATATGTTTATTCTTAATCTAACTTGACAATCCTTGCATTTTAACTATTGCATTTAGCCCATTTACATTTAATGTAATTATTGATATATTTATGCTTTAAACCTCTTCAAATGTTCTGTTTTTCCCTTTTTTGCTTTCTTTTGGATTATTTTTAATAATTCTGGGTTTGATTTTGCTTTTCCAATTCAGAAGTTTTCTTCTTTTTTCTGTTTCATTGATGGTTCCCTGAGAAATTATAACATGCGTCCTTAACTAAGCAAAGTTTTATGTTTCTCTGGTATTTACTCCTCTTCCCAGACCACTTAACTCCCCTCAATTTAGATGCTCTAGGTGTATTATATTTTGGCTCTATTTTTAAAACCCCATACAATGTCATTACTATTTTTCTTGGTAGCCCATATTTGTTTAGATCTAAGCACATGTTTACCACTTTTTTTGCCTTTCACTAACTAAACCTAAAGAAATTCATGTGATCCATCTGTTTGGGATCACTTATTCCTGCTCATTGTCCTCTTTTTAGGATGTCCTGTAGCATGGGTTCATTGGTGGGACAATCTGAGTTTGTTTGAGAAGCTTTTCTTTGACCTCCATGTTTCCGGTATCGTTAGGGAAAGCATGTACCTGATGACCAGCATTTATTGGGATAGCTGCAGGATCCTGATGCTTTAACGCACGCACTTTCACTTTCCCCCACTCTTTCCAGCAGGGTACCTCTACCCTGTGCTGTTCCTGGTCTGTCCTCTTGGTCCTCCTTCTGCCCTCCTAAGGAATGAATGAACCTTCCATTCTTCTGTTGAAATGAAGAAGAGGCATGAGTTTCACCAGCTTCTTAAACTTCTAGTGAACCGTTCCGCTTTAACCTTCACCTTCAGTTGTCATTAAGGAAGTACACAGGATCCACCAGCACTTAGGCATCGGCAGATTCTGCGAATCAATTGCTTCTTCCTTTCTCACTGCTGTACAGCATCGACTTTCCTCGGTTTGCTGAGTTAATTGCTAGAGCACCTTTCACAAGCAGGAGATGTGGCCCTGGCTATTGCTTCTTGTCATTTGCCTATTCGTTTTTGAAATTTTTCATGCCTGTGGATTTGTGCCTTTTTCAAATCCTAGTGGAGCTTCAAAAGGGAGTAAAGCAAGCGCGAGTTTGTGAGTTCGATCCCCAGTGCCAAAAAAGCCCCCCAAAACCAAAACAAACAAACAAACGAAAACCCAAAAGGGAGTAAAAGTAGGAGTGCATTTCTAAGTTTTGTTTTTTGTTTATGGTCACCGGTTTCTACCTCATTGCCAAAATCAGTGAATACTTGGGGATTCTCCTTAAAATTTGTAAGATTAATCTCTCATTAGAATTAATTGCTCCCTCCTTAGCGTGTTGCTTTTTTTCTTGGCCTCATGTGGCCTCTTGTTTTGTCTTTGCCTCGCTACTGCCCCTCCCAGTCGTCCCTGTGCCCCTCGTTCTGCACAGCTGGGGAATGTTGGGGTCTCCAGGCAGCTCCCTTTCCCCTCTCCGATCACTCCGCTGTAACCCCGCCGTTTACCCCTTTATTCTTTCAGTGTTTATCGAGCACCTCTTGCATCCCAGGCCCTAATCTGGGCGGGAGGCTACCCTCCAGGCCAGGGGAGGTAGCGCCTCAGGGCTCCGTCCTGAGTGTTCTCGTGGCTCTGACTGCAGACGAAGCTCCGCTGAGTCCAGGACCTGCGTCTCCAGCAGCCCGCTTCATGTGTGCACGGGTGTCTTCTTGTATTCAAGTTCGAGGGTCTGGAGTTAAGCAGTGTGGTTCCTCCATCTGTTCCCTCCGCGCAGACAGCAGGGAGGTGCGCTGTGTGCCGTCGCTCAGAGCAGGAGCCCAGAGCTCCTGCCTGTGAGGCGTTGCAGTGCCTTGATGCTCCTGTAGGTCTGTGTATGTTTTTTAAACTATTTGGGGGCAGGGCGACTGTAAGCTCAAGAGAAATTTCTCCCCATGGATTCTTTGTTTTATTAAATATTCTTAGTATAGCAGCAATAGTATTTTGAATTTGTGTGGTTTAACCCAGTCTTCCAGTACTTCCAGTCCACCAGCCATGTTTTCACGGAGTGTTAAGTTTCCATACCCTGTGATAAGCAGCAGTGGGTAATTTGTGTCCCCGTCACTCTGGAAGGGCTGGCCCCAGCTGAGCCTGCGCATTGCTGGGGTCTCGGAGGCTGGGGTGCTGGGGGAGTACCCCAGGATAGTCATCATGCTGTGAAAATCTGCAGCCGGGACTACTAGTGTCCACTTTTTCAGCCACCTGTAGGTCAGGACCATGCCTCGGCGGGGATGAGGTGGAGGCTCTCTGTCCCGCTTCTTGGAACTGGGATTGCCTGTAGTTCCACGGAAGGGTGACGGCTCAGAGGACAGCCTGGTTCCGGAGGCCCGCCCTGGGCGCTCCTGTCTCAGGGACATGATCCGCCAGCTCCCAGCTGTTCACCCCCCCCCACTCACTTTTGGGTCACCCACAGTAATGACAGAGTAGCTGGTGCCACTGGAAAATTCCAGCTCTACTACCGCACGTCAATTTCTTATTTGTCAGTTTATTGTGGCGAGTGGGATTTTTTTGTTGTTGTTTCCAAATAGAAACAGCTGAACTTTATTTGAAGTGTTTTTCTTTTATTCTTTTTTGATCTGTGTTTTGATCAGTTGTTCTTGATGTGGGTATATATATATATATATATATATATATATATATTGTTTTTATTGGGGACACGGGGTGGGACAGAGATAAGAGAGTCCAAGCTAGGTTCTTTTATGTTTTTTTTTCCCCTTCCTTCTTGTTTTTTTTGTTGTTGTTGTTTTGGGGGGAGGGGGTTGTTTTGTTTTTTTGCATTGAAAGACCTCATTTGGAAGAAATAAAAACTCTTCCATAGAGTAATATAGTTTATAGGAATAATAACCAAACAGTGTTTTCCCAGTAATCCTGTGGCCCAGTACACCTCCATTCCAGTTCACCTTCTTCCTAACTTCCAGGGCACTCGCTGAGCCTCTGGGAGGACTTACTGTTTGGGCTGTCGGATGGGACCTCCCTGGGGTGGTAGGGACTGGGAATGTCACCACGTTTGAGTCGCCTCCTGGCTTACCGGCATTCGGGCATCCGTGCACAGGTACCCTCCGGTGGTGGATAATCCTACGAGAAGGGTCAGCTTCACCCACGACTCCACAGTGGGGCAGCAGGGACTGCAGCAGTAACATCTCCCAGCACACCGGAGAGCCCAGAAACAGCGTCACGTGCACCCGAACCTGGGCACATGCTCACTCCTTGGCGGAGAGATGCACAAGCACGTGCGGCGCGCACCCTGAGCCCTCAATGTGGGTGGGAAGACAGCAGTGCTTCAAGGAGGAAGCACAGAACAACATCGTGATTCGCTCGGGGCGGCCAGAGATTCCTGGACACGACACACAGTGCGTGACTGGGACACACTGGCCAGACGAGGCCAAATCTGACCGGGTATTGGCATGATAGATGTGTGCGACAGAGGCGTCATCTGTAATATGTTAAGAACCCTGTAGAACAACAAAGAAAGGGTAAATAACTCACTTTTAAAATGAGCAAAGGACTGTCCTGCCACCCCACAGGAGAGGAAATCCAGAGGGGGCTGCTCCCCATCGTCAGTCACCACGGGTGCCTGCAGCCCAGGCCGTGGGAATCCGTCGGCGCTGGGGTGCTGGCGGACGCACACTCACGAAGACAGACGGACGTCTACCATGGGAGCCAGTGTCAGTGCCAGTATGTGTGTCCCCAGGGGAAACACGGGCAGGTGTCCGGCCTTCGGAAGATGCATGTCAGAATCTCCACCATAGCTTTATTGCTAAGCATCCCGAAGAGCAGGTGGCCCCGGCGGTTCCCAGTAGCAGGGTAGAGAGTATACCGTGGCGTGTCTGGTGAACAGTGAGCACGGCAAGGGCTCCCACTAACACGATGCCGAGCAGAAGGATCCAGGTGCACAAAGATACATATCTGACTCTGTTCACCTCAGTTTCGGGAACAGGTGAAAATCACGCATGGTAGGGGAAGCAGGACAGTGCTACTCTGGGTGGAGGGGTGAATGCTGTTAGGGTAGGGAACTAGGGCCTTCCTTCTGGGGTGCTGTCATGGTCTAAGTCTCCGTCCAGGGGTCCTGTGGATGTGTGCACGGGAAGATCTCATCGGCGTGGATGCTGCAGGTGTCTGCACTCCGTTGCACCTCGTTAAAAGTTTCTAGATCATGTATTGGGTGCTTTCTGTGCGTACAGGCCTGCGCTAGGCCCTTTCCTACATTGTCTTGCGCAGTTTTCCTAACAATACTCTGTTGGGAGCAAGTCCTCTGTGTCGCAGACGAAGAAGCTGAAGCTCAGAAAGGGAATGTGGGTCCCCCAGGCTTTCCAACCTCATGCATGTCGGGGCCAGGGTACAAGCCCAGCGTCATCTCGCAGCCTGGGCCTTTGCCCTTTTGCGGATGTCTAGGCTTCCACCGGGTCTGTTATCCTCTTGCTCTGGTGTTTCCTTCAAGTGTTTTCTTGAGACAGGTGGGGGACGTCTGTGGTGTGTGCAGACTTGATTCCCTCCTGCTGAGCCTCTAGTACGCACATAGTGGCCACTTAGGAAAACACAGTCCCCTGTCTTGACCTCCAATAGTAATCAAGGGCAGCCCCTGAGTACTGAGACAGCAGGGGAAGGGGCAGGTCTTTTTCCACTTGAGTCCTGTCTGCCTCTCTGGGGACATCTCTGACCTGAGGCCTTGGTGTGGCCGCGTGGGTTTGGTTGTGTGGCTGTGCTCTTCCGTGAACAAGTCCCACCAGATACCTGCACGGGTCACTTTTCTCTTTAGGAACACCCACCCCGCATGTCTTCTTGCTCCTGCACCATCATGTTGGGGTGCACCCCCATGTGGATGCCATGGACCCAGAGGACGGTTACCATAGTGGGTTCCAAAGCACCCTTTCTCCTATAGTACCATTACGGTAAGATGCGAGAGACACCTTCTTAGAGGAGCCCAGGACAGCCTGCGTGCAGCAAGCATGCTTCCTTTGAACTCACGGAGTCCCTGCTAGCCCCCTGCGCATGCCAGAGCCCAATGTGGGAAATGGGGGACGCAGGCATGTTAGAGTAAACTGAAACACGTTCCCTTCTGGGCTCTGCTAGAGGGGGAGCCCACCCATGCAGGCTGCCTGACAGCACAGGGATGCTGCTCAGGGAAGTGCCTTAAACACCTCCCGCAGCCCAGCGGCCAGGTGTGGTGTGGCTCAAAGGACACCCGCGGGCTCCACCCCAAGGAGGGCCTCACTCCGTAGTGGATAGTGAATGAGTGCAGCCTTGGAGATCCCTGCTTCCAGTTGTGACCGGACACGGAATGGTTCTAGGCCAGTCTTTCCTCCTGGGCTGGCGTGGGGTTCTTTTACTTCTCTTTGCATCAGCTGCTTTGTGAAAACAGCTGATAAACACTCAGTGCTTGTTCAGTTGTTGAACCAACATGAATTAAAAACTAGAAAAATGCAGTAGTGCTGTTTCGCATTAAAACCCTAAACTTCTATGGATTAATTTGGTTTTTTTTGAGTCTCTTTTGCTCAGCTTCTGTGATTGGAAATCAAGTATAAACCAGATCTTCTGCCCTCAGAAAGCAAACAAGTGCCCACAGAGGGAGCAGCTCCCAGGGCATCCGGGAAGGAGTGAGGCGGTGGCCGCGAGGCTGGGAGGCGCACAGCCCAAGCCGCACTGCACAGCCGCAGGAGCGTCGCCAGCTAGATAGACACCTGCAACGGGAGGCTGAGGAAGGCCTGTTTCTCACGGCTTCCCTGGTATCCTAGCAACAACAGCCAGGGCAGAAGCTGCCAGCCAGGGTCTGCTGCGATGTGTGTTCTTTCCCAAAACGTTCTTTTTTGGGTGTTCTGGCAGATAGGCAAGCTGGTCGAGTTGCGTGTGGAATGAATGTTTCTGGTTGTGCGCTTTCCACTTTGTCTCTGGTTTATAGTTTGTGCTCCTGTCTTACACCCCTGGAATCCCAGAGGGGCTCTGCTTTGTTGCTTGTCCCGTCCTTTGGGCTTGCCTGGCAAAGCTGGTTTGCTGTTTCCGGGGCTGTTCCATCGGCTTTCCATGCTCCAGGAGCATGGATGTGTGGGCTGCTTCTCACATGGTCGAGCTGTCAGACTGTGCTGTGCCTGCAGGTGCCAGAGTCACCCCCACTCTCCCTGTCCCACTGCTGGGCCAGGGCATAGCTGGCCTCCAACAGAGTAGGACAGAAGCACCGAGGCTGCTTCCTTGGCTCTGTCGTCTGTCGTTTTGGCTGCTGGCTTTGAGATGACCCCGTGTCTTCTTACGTTTGTCTCTCAGTGGTCACGGTCGGATGTTTGGATCTGCCTCCTCTAGCTGAGCACCGTGCACCGGGTGTGTTCTCAGCTTGCATCTCCTTTCTAACGGTTGCGCAGTCTGAGCTTACGGGAAGGTGTCCTGGAAATCCTTGCCTGAAGAGTCTCGCATCAGTTGCCTTTTAGTCGTAAGTTTACTGGCCTACAAAAGTGATTTTAAAGTAGAAACTACAGAAAACGATTTGTTTTTCAGAACTGCTTCCTCAGATAGAACTTTTTACAAGGTAGGTGCCCTGCAGGCCTCCTGGTGTGTCAGTGTTGCCAAGGCTGGGCACAGGAGAAGCACATTTGTTATTCTTAATTCACATCAAAAGGGTTACACTGGGCTAGGACAGGCCGAAGCGTGGGACAGAGTGGCCCCCGGGGGACTGCGCGGCTCCTCCGGGCTCATTAATCCCAGTGGGACCCCGTCACAGGTGTGAGATGATTATGTCGCACCTCTATCCCCAGATGGCTTTACCAAGCTGCATCACCACCACAGTCATCACATTTTACTGAGTCAACCAGCAGTTCGCAATCACAGCCGCCCTCAAACGTGAGATTTGCCTGCACGAGACTGCAGATTACAGCAGCAGAACTGGTGGAGTGCGGCCGGGCTCTGCTGGGTCTCAGCGCACATGCACTGCACCACTGCGCCCCGCCCTGCCCCACCCCAGCCGCACCTCTATTTTCAGAGTTAATTATTTGCCCATTTTTCTTTTTGCATTAGGTTTCCTTATTAAGAACAGTAGTGACTTTTGAGTATAGTTAGGAAATTAATAAGTAACTTTTAAATCATAATGCTTAAATGCCATTGCCACACAGTATACATTTTGTAGGATCAGGTAGGTAAGTTAGGCCTGGAGAACTGTGTTCCAGGTAACCATGACTAATTGTCAGAATTTTTGCCTAAAATAACCTCAGTCAAATATAACAGTGACACAGAGGTCTGTCAAAACATCAGTGTGCACAGTCATCCTGAGTGCTAAGTAGTAACCCTTTGGCTGTTTCGTTTTGAGACAGTCTTACAGGAAGCATTATGTTCTTTGTACTAGTTGGTATTTTGGGACCAACACGTTTTTTTTAAAAAAAGAAATCCGTTGGATGCATTTGATCCTGTGGCGGGGTCTGTGATCGCCCCTGGACCTTAATAAGCAGGTTCTCATTAATTCCTTGCACATGAATGAAAGAAGCCACATGCTAAGCCTTTGGCCACTGAGCTGAGGAAGATGTCAGCCTTGGTCGGGATCCAGGTGGAGAGAGAAATAATTAAACAGCGCTTACAAGACGGGGTGCTCGGGGCTGGGGTGGAAGAAACCTGGGCCTCTGGGCGAGCCTGACTGTGACCAGCACACCTGGGAGGCATGCGTCTCTGACCCGTGCCCTGGACCCGGAGGAGCTGGAAGGAAACTGAGTGCTGCTTTCTGCCTGGAGTTGAGTGCTCCCTACCGGGGTGCCTGGGGGAAGGGAAGCCTCTGGTGGCTTTGGGCCTTCTTGTCCTGTTTTAGACACACAGCATCCTTTCATTAGATAATAGTTTAACATCTGGAAAGCACCAGCTGACTTGCCAATGTGTTCACCTTTCCAGCTCCAACCATTCTTCAGTCTAGAGATTTCTGTGGTAGAGATGAGACCCGGCTGGTTGCAACAGGCATTGTCAGTGTGACCCGTGAGCCTGGCTGTCACCAGGAGCTCAGCCTGCTCCCAGCCCATGGCAGCAGTTGGCTTTTGGGGTGAATGAACTGCTGGACTAAAATGAGAAAACCAGGTATCTAAAAGATATTCAGAGAACTGAGGGAATGTGTGAAGACAGGCAGGAAAGTAATGTATGGACAAAAAGAAATGCCAGTCAAGAGATCAGAAACCTGAAAGAAATTCTGGAGCTAGAGGGTAGAATACCTGGAATGAACTCACTAAAGGAATTCAAATGCACACTGAGGTAGCACAAGAATCAGTGAATTTGAAGATAGGACAATGGAAATTCTCAAGTCTGAGGAAGAAAAGAGACATTCAAGAAAAGTGACCAGAGCATAAGTTTTATATGGGAACCATCAGAGCAGCCCACATGCATTGTTGGAGTATAGGAGGGAGAAGGGGAAGAAAAAGACAGAATAAAGAAACATTGACTGAAAACTTCCCAAATTTTGTAAAAATGACTTGAATGTAAATGTTTAAGAAACTCAGTGAACTCCAAGTTAGAGGAATTCAGAGGGACCTACACTGAGTATATTAATCTGTTTTCTGTTGCTGGGACAAAATGCCTGACAAATATAATTTAAAGGAGGAAAGGCTTATGGTTTCAGAGGTTTCAGTCCATAGGTTAGCTTCAAGACAGAAACATCCCAGTGGTAGGGCCTGGCGGAGAAAAGCGGCTTACCTCATGGCAGCCAGGAAAGAGACAGCAGGGGAAAGGGCCAGAGACCAGATACAAACCCTGAGATCATGCCCTTGCGGCCACCTAGAAACGTGCTTTACTTATCTCCTAGGTGTCTCTTAAGCCTGTCAAGTTGACAATCAAGATGAACCATTGCACTGAGACACTTTATAATCAAGGCTTTTGAAAGACAAAGAATCTTAAAATCGATAAAACTATCACAGATTTCTTAGCAGAAAGGAACTTTGTAGACCAGTAAGCAATGGGCTGCTGTGTTCAAAATGCTAAAAAAGAAAAAAATAAATGTCAGCCAGGAATCCTTTATCTATCCCAACAGTTCTTTAAATGTGAGGGAGAAAATAAGACTTTCACAGATAAAAGCTGAAGGAATTTTTTCCTGCTGCCCTAACCTAAAAGAAATGCTCACGGGACCACTGCTGGCTGAAATGACAGCTCATTAGACTGAGACTTAAAAGGTATGAAGAAATAAATATCTCAATAATTGCAAATACATGGGCAATTTGAAAAACTCCATTATCACATGATTTCTAACTCCACATTTTGTTTTCTACCTAATTTAAGAGACTAATGCATTTAAAATAATTTACAGTTTGTTTGGTGAAACACAATGTATAATTTTGTGACATTAACAATCGAGGGGAGAAATGCCCAAAAAGATTGGGGACAAAGCTGTGAAGGAGTAGAGTTAGAGTTATTGTGAGTCCTTGAAGCTAAACTGATACAAATTCAAATGAGAGTATCACAGCCTTAGAGTGTTAAATGAGACCCTGAGGAAAAGCACAAATGAAAATCCCATACAAAACAAATGAGCAATGACTTTAAACCTTTCACTATTTACAAAAAAATATCAACTAAACGTGAAAGAAAATATTAATGCAGGAAATAAGGGTCAAAGTGTTGTCACACAGAAAGCAAGTAGGAAGATGACAGAAGCAAGTCCTTCCTTTTCAGTGACCACTTTAAATGTAAATGGAATAATCAAGACATTAGTACTCTGAACAAGGACACAGTCCAACTATATGCTGTCTACAAGAGACTCAGTTTAGATTCAAAGACACTACTGTGAAAATGATATTTAAAAGATAGCACAAGCTAGTGATAATTAGAGCTGTGACGGCTTGTGTCAGACAAAGTAGACTTGGAATTGAAGGGCATGGTATATTAATATAAAAATTTCAATACAGCAAGAAGACATAACACATCTACACATTCACACATCTAACAGACCAAAATCCACGGGCAGAAATAGTTTTACGATAATGGTTAGAGATTTTGATACCTCACTCTCAATACTGGACAGAACAAACAGACAGAATGCTGGGAGGAAAGCGGAGGAGGTAAACAGTACGGTTGGCTAGCTGGACCCCCCAGGCTGCCAGCGCATCGGCCCCCCAACAGCAGCCCACCCCTGCTCAAGGGCGCAGGGATGTTTTCCAGGATAGATGGTATGGTAGACTACCAATCTCAGCAGATTTCAAAAGACAGACATGCATAGTGTCTTCTGTAGATGAAGACAGAAATCAGCAAAACTGAAAAAGCTAAAAAATTTGTAGAAATTAAACAACTATTAATAAGTTGTAGAAGAAATCATGGGGAAATTTGAAAATATTTCTAAATTAATGAAAATACAAGCATAACTTACCAAAACTAAGGGGACACAGCACAAGCAGTGCTAAGTGAGAAAGTTACAGCTAGAAAGACTTACGTTACAAAACAAGACAGAGCTCAAATCAATATCCTGTACAACTTAAGGAACTAGGAAAAAGTAGGGTGCAGTAAACCCAGAGCTAGTGATGGAAAGACAGCAGAGATCAGTGTGGAGGTAAAATGAGACAGCGAGAAAATATACACAGTAAAAATTGTTAAAAATTGAAAATAGAAAAATAGTGGAGAAAAGCTTGAAACCAAAAGCTGATTCTTTTAAAAGATCAACAAATTGACCAATACAGAAAAAAGGCCCAGATCGTTAAAATTAGAAACAAAATGGGAGCTGTTTCACTGATTATGTGATTCTACAGAAATAAATACCACATGCCCTTGTACACTAACAAATTAGATAACCTGGATTATGTGAATAAATTCCTAGGAAGTGGAAACTTAGTAAACTAAATTGTGAAGAAATAGAAATTCCAGGTAGACTTGTAACCAGGAGACTGCAGATCAGTAATGGAAAGTCTTCCCTCAGAAGCCCTGCACTAGATGGTGAATTCTACCAAAGTTTAAAGAACACCAATCCTCAAACTTTCCCAAAACATTGACAAAAGGGGGGCATGTCCTGACTCATTCTGTGAGATCAGTATTACCCCGATAAGAAAGCCAGATAAAACACTATGTGAATGGAAAACTACCGGCCAGTGTTCTTTTTGCATATTGATGCAGCAGGTTACTAGCAAACTGATTTCAGCTGCGTGTTAAGAGATCATTCACGTGACCAAGTGGGATTTGTTCCTGGAATGCAAGCATGGTTCACCATACTGAACTTGAAAGTATTAATACACTACATTAAGAGTGAAGGGAAAAAAATTACATAATCAATTATCTTGAGACAGAATCAGCATTTGACAGAATTCAACCCCCTTTCGTGAGTAAACTGGGAATAATGCTGCTCGCTCCCTCAACAAAACAAAAGCCAAAAATGAGAAAGCCACAGTGAGCAGCGTAGTTGGTGGTGAAAGGCTGACACTTTTCCTCTGGGGCAAGGAACAAGGCAAGGCTTTGCCTCCTGCCTTTGACTCAGTCCTAGGGGTTCTGGCCAAAGCTGTTAGGCAAGAAAAAATAAAGCAAAGGCATCTAGATTGGAAAGGAAGAAGTAAAGTTATTTCTGTTAACAGATGATAGGATATATAGGAATCTGAATATGCCACAAAAATACTGTTAAAGCTAATGAATGAAATCAGCAAAGTACCAAGATACAAAGTCAGCACACAAAACCCAGTTTTATTTCTATACAGTAATGATGAGTGATCTGGAAAGGAAATTTCATAATTCCATTCACAGTCATATCCAAAATAATGATATTCTTAGGAACTTATTTTACTTATACAATGAAAACTTTAAAGTATTACCTTTAAAAGACATTAAAACAGACATAAATGCAGGTACTTCCCATGATCATAGATTGGAAGGTATTTTTGTTGTCATTTTTAAAAATTTTTTTATTTTGTTTTTTGAGACAGGGTATCGCTATGTAGTTCAGACTGGCCTTGAAAAAACTACGTGGCCCAGGCTGGCCTTGAACTTGTGGCGATCTCTTGACTCAGCCTCCCAAGTGCTGGGATTATAGGTGTGCACCACACCAGCAGATTGAAAGTCTTATTAAAGTTGTTGGAGTGTTAGTACTTGACAAAGCTCACTACTTTCATGTCCATACCCTAATGATGTTTTTTCATAAATTGTAAAAAGCCTTCTTGAAATTTATATGGAATCTCAAGAGACATCAAATGGTCAGAACAATATATAAAAAGAAGACAGTAACTTTTACAACTTAGTACAAAGCTATTAGGAATCAAAACAGTTGGTACTGCTGTAAAAACAGACCAACAGGGTAGAAAATAGGGCCCACAAATAAACCATCTCACATGACTTACGTAAGGTTCCAAAATTATTCAGTTGGAAAAGACAGGTTTCCTGACACATGGTGCTGGGAAAATGGAAAAGCCTTATTTAAACAATGAAATTGGACCATTAACCAGTGTTGTACATAAAAATTAAAAAGTAGAACAAAGACCTAAGTGTAACAAATTGTAAACTCAGAAAAAATTAGGGTAGAAACTTCACAGTGTAAGATTGTCAATGATTTCTTGGTTTTTGACACCAAAAGCAAAGGATACAAAAAGGAATTTAAAAATTGGCCTGCATGAGACTTTGTTGTTTTCTGCATCAAAAGAAAATATAAATGGTAAAAAGGCTAACTGTGGAGTAGAAGAGAATATTTACCAATCAGGTCTCTGATAAGGGATTAACCGTCCGAATTTATGGGGAACTTCTAAAAATTAACAACAGAGAAACAACCTGATTCTAAAATGGGCAAAGGATTTTAATAAACCTTTCTCTCTTTCTCTTTTCTTGGGGGGTGGAGGGGTACTGGGGATCAAACTTGTGACCTCACGCTTGCCAGGCAGATGCTTATTCCTGCTGAGCTATATCCCTGGCCAACAAACATTTCTTTCAAAGATGATACACAAATGGCCAACAGGCACATGAAGAGATGCTCGTGTTTCTACCCCTTAGGGAATTGTACAGTGAAGCTACAACTAGATACCACCCACCGGGGATGGCCACAGTTTTAAAATGTGACAACGTTTAGCAACAATGTGGCAAAATCATGACCCTTGTGCACTGTTGGTGGGAATGAGTGTGCCCACCAAGAAGTGCAGGAGTTCCTCAGAACGTTTAAAATAGAATGAATGTGCAGTCCAGCCATTCTGCTTCCATTTATACACCCGAAAGTACTGAGAGTCTCAAAGAGCTGGTTATGCATCTGTGCCCATAGCCGCACTATGTATAGTAGCTACACAGTGGGAGCAACTCAGGTGTACAGGAAAGAAGGAAAGGCACGCAAGCCGTGGTCCATCCGAGCTGTGGAATATTATGCTGCCTTAAAAGGAGGCCAGTTTCTAAACATGCTACAGTGTGGGTGAACCTTGAGTACATTATGTGGAGTGAAATAAGCCACTCCCAAAGACACGTCCTGTGTCAGCCTACTTAGGAGAGAAACTTAGAGGAGTTGAAATTGTAGCAGAAAGTAGAATGGTGCATATGAGATTAGAAGAGCTGTGGAACCCAATGGTGGTGACGGATACGTAACACCATGTATGTATTCGCTAGCACAGGATATCCTTAGGCGTGGTTATGTGTTGTGTTTTGTTGTTTGTTTGTTTGTTTGTTGTGGTACCGGCATATGCTGGGCAAGTGCTATAATACGGAGCTGCACCCCAGCCTGTTTGCTGTCTCATTTAGGATGCATCTGAGTTGTTCAAGCTGACCTCGACCTTTCAGCCCTCCCGCCTCAGCCTCCCTAGTATCTCAGGTGATAGGCATACACCATCACACCCGGCTAGTATGTGTTTTACTCCAATAGAAATGTAGACCAAAAAAGAAAATTTGGCTTTGTGTTCATTAAATGGATGCCTCCGTCATGAGTGCATTCTTGAGATACTGGAATGCATGATTAGCAGTTTCAGTTTTTGTTTATATCTAAGTCCCTGCTGTAGTCTCAGTTTAAGGATCAAGAGGCATATTGTTGATGGCGAAGAGGACGAGCATATTAAGGTGTCGACATTTCTATAATTGAATGAAATCCCTCCACCCCCCAAAGAAAAGCTATGGGTACTTTGGAAATCTTAAAAGAGGCCGAGAGGTCCAGGAAGAGTCTTAGGCCTTGAAGTCATCTCCGGTGGCTTTGATTTCCAGGGAGTGCTGGGGTCCGTGCGTGTCCTAGATGTGCACGGCAGGTTGTCTGCCTGCAGAGATGGAGGCAGGAGCATGCCTCCCATGTGAGGATGGTCCCCCAGATGTCGCCCTCCGCATGGGAAGAAACTGGGCTGCCTGCCCCTCTGGTGTCACTCTACTTGCTGGAAGTGGAAATGGACAGCACCAGTGACAGCCAGCGCACCCCCTGGGTCCCTTTTGTCCACAGAGGTCACTGTCCACACGTGTGCACATGTGCCTGTTCAGGTCTGGGGTCCGCGGGAGGACCACCCAGGGGCCAGGGACTTGGACAGGGATGGTGTGCCAGCTGCCCGGCCCTCGAGCGTGCGGGCGGACGGGAGCACTGCGGGCCCGTCGGCACCTGCCCCGTCCTGTCGCTCCTGTGAGCCGCCAGAAGCTCCCCGCTGTCTGTGTTCTCCACTTAATCCCCGAGCGCAGAGCTGCTTTTGACCCTTGGCTACGCTTTCTTAATTCCAAAATGTCATTAGTGCGAGAGCAACACTAATCTCCTGTAATTTAAATGGGATTACTTACGTTTTCCACTCCC
>RJWM01005189.1:0-94344 GCA_004363535.1 Dasyprocta punctata | reverse complement strand
ACAGTGCCCTCAGTGCCAGGACAGAGGTGGCCCTGCACAGGTGAGCCCAGCAGTGTTGTCATTTGCATTAGGAAGATGCTCTTTACATCAAAGATGCATTCTGTTCTCAACTTCCAAGCTGCATTGAGAAATTACAAGTCTCTGTATTTTTACTAAGCCTTAAAACTTTTAAGTGCATTTGGTGCCGACATTTTTCTAGAGCTGTATCAAAGCAAGAAACCCATCCCACATCACAATGTAATTTTGATAGGAATCTTTTTTTCCAAGGTAGAATTAGGTTTAGCAGTTGAATTAAATTACTAACTATGAGAAAAAAGAAGTAAGAGATGAGAACTACTGATAGGTCCTTGGGTCATCAACAATGCACTCTGGAAGAGGATTAAGGTAGTTCTCATGTGACTTTTCCCCCTCCAACCATTTTGATCCTATATACTCCCACCATGATGTGACACCAATCACCCACCTCAACAGAGGCCAAACCAGTGGGACTGCCTGATCTTGAACTTGGAACCTCCAAAAACTATGAGTGAAATAAACCTTTTCATCATAAGTTAGCCTGTCTTAGGTATCTTGTTATAGTGATTAAAGCAGACTAATACAAGGTTCAGGAAGAAAAGACATAGATCTCACTTCTTGATGGAGAACTATCATGCTGCACATCATTGGAAGAACACAAATGGCATACATATCTCTGAGACTGTCTTGGAAAATACCAGCTGCCACCTAGTCCAAGTTCCCTTCTGCTACAGCAGTCAGCTTGAACAAAAACATAAAAGCAGAGACAGTAGATAGCTCTGCTTGAAAGGAAGGTGGCTAGAAAAGATAATACTCCAGCTTGGACAAAGCAGGTGCTTGACATATCTTTCTAGAGAGAAATTAAGGAAGTTTCAGGAGTCTTGTTGTCATGGACGAGAAGTCTTCCCTCCTCCATCTCAGCTATGTTATATTTGTTTTGTGGTCACTGTCGGCAATGCCATTGTCAATTTCCCTTAGTTTTCACTACTGATCTTTTTGCAAACCAAGATTATATCAGAGATGTTGGAAAAAAAACAAAGGAAGCTTCTGATTCTGCTCACAGCTGAGTCAGAGACAAAGAGGAGTAGCATTTTCTGACAACAGCCCTGATGGGGAGCAGGGCGGGCACAGGGCAGCAAAGAGGAAGTCACCCCTCCCTCTGGAGCCCTCCTTCAAGAGCTTTTCTCAGCTCAGCTCCTGATGCACTGTGTATTTTGCTCCAGTGATATTCTTTTACAGACTCTTTGCAGCAGAGGGATCAAAGTGAGAGCACCTCAAGGGAGAGGTGAAATGCCAGAGGGGTAGTGCCACCATCACAGAAATGACTGTCTTCCTCACTCCAAAATATTCCTCAAGAGAGCTTGCAGAGTCAAGTGCTTTGTGTGTTACACTCCTCATTCTCTGTACCTCTTTTCTGCCCAGCCCCACACACTCACCTCTGAGCCTCTGGCTCACTCCCTGCTCAACCCACCTGCTGAGGAATGGGTTTCCTAATAGAGTTCCCTGAGAGTGACACCACGGGAACACCAGCATGAAGGAACACACAGACCACAGAGACACAGCAGAAGGCCACTCTTCACCCCCATTACCACACACAGGTGCTAATTCAGCACACGATGGCCAACCTTTGGCCAGCTGAGTTCTAGTGTTTCCTGTAGCACCCAGTGTATCAGAGATGTACAATGTTTGATAAATTCTATAAGCATGGGCATGCTGAGGCCTTCAAACTCTGAAAGTGGACACATTTATCACCCACATCATTTGCCACCCAACAAAGAAGACTTGTTGAAAATGCTCTTATTGTTTATTAATGGGATGTACAATGTTTTCTCAAGGACATAAAGTCCAATTTCACTTTTATCCAGTGCTGATGGAAACATTATAATTGGACTTTGAAAGTTAGATGCTGCTTTTAAATATGTCCTTTACTTACTCACTTCAAATAGATGTTGACTATCACACTGGTGTTAGACTCTAAACATACAAAGATAAGTGTTCCTGCCTTTAAGAAACTCCTACTCCAGATTAGAAGATGCAAGCACAATTACAAAGATACTTAGCTACCTTATATTTGACAAAGGGGCTAAACATGTTCACTGAAAGAAAGATAGCCTTTTTAATAAATAGTGCTGGAAAAACTGGTTTTCCACATGCCAAAGACTGAAACTAGATCCATGTCTATCACCATGTACTAAACTGGAGTCAAAATGGATCAAAGATCTAAATATTAAAATAGAAACACTAAATCGACTGGAAGAAAAGGTAGGTAGAAATCTTGAAGACATAGGGGTAGGCAAAGAGTTCATGAACAAAATGCAAATCTCATAGGAAGTACTTCAAAGAATCAACAACTGGAATCTCATCTTATTAAAAAGTTTTTGTACTTCAAAAGAAATCACCAACAGAGTGAGAAGAAAACCCACAGAAAGGGAAGGAATTTTAGCCAATTGTCCCTCAGACAAAGGACTAATATCTAGAACATATAAAGAACTGAAAAACATCAGGCCCTCCAAATTCAAAGACCCAATTAAAAAATGGGCATCTGAGATGAACACACACTTCTCAGATGAAGAAATACAAATGGCAAGTAAATACATGAAGAAATGTTCAACAGCACTGATCATTCGAGAAATGAAAATAAAAGCAACATTGAGATTCTATCTCACTTCAGAAAGAATAGCTGCCATCAAGAAATCAACCAATAACAAATGTTGTCGGGGCTGCAGGGAAAAAGAAACTCTTCTCCACTGTTGGCTGGAGTGTAAACTAGTGCGGCCACTGTGGAAATCAGTATGGAGATTCCTCAAAAAACTAGGATTGGAAGTCCCATTCAATCCAGCTACTCTCCTTCTGGGTATTTTCCCAGAAAAACTGAGACTGTGATGCCACAGCAATGTATGTGCACCCATGTTTATAGCAGCATAATTTGTAATAGCTAAATCTCGGAAACTACCAAAATGCCCATCAACCGCCGATTGGATAAAAGAGATGTGGTATTTTTATACAATGGAATATTATTCATCTATAAAAAAGGACAATCTGGAGGCTTTTAAAGGTAAATGAAGGCAACTTGAGAGACTATACTGATAAGTGGAATAAATCAGACTCACATTTGTAAATATTATATTGTCTCCCTAGTGTAAAAAATAAATATTAATAATAAAAAATTGAAAGAGTAATAAGATCCAAATTGTACAATAGATATTGTAACAATGAAAGGGAAATAAAATGCTCAAAAGGAAAGAACAACTGGGATAGGGGAAAGGAGAAATGGAAGAAAGGAAAAGATTATATGTATGTAGGTACACACGTATAACTGTATGTATGTATATGTGTGCAAGATAGATGGCTATATACTAATCTCTGTTACTTAATCAAAAAGAACAATTTTTTCTGTCATTGTTTGATTGTTTGATCATTTTTATGCCTAGATTTTGTAGCCTGAACAACTACTTCTAAAATAACAATATGCAATATTTTAACTAGTGTTGATTTCTTACTGTTTTTTTAAATTCTGTATTGTTTCTGTCCCTTTTTCTGTTTTTTTTTAAAATAAAAGAATTTAAAAAATTAAAAAAAGAAACTCATGTTCCTACTGTGAAACCAATCTAATAAAGAAACATTCTAATGTTTCCCAGAGAGAGCAGAGAGCACTGGGAGCCAAGTGTGGTGGTGCAAGCCTGTAATCCTAGTTCTCTGGGAAGCTGAGACAGGAGAATCACAAGTTAGAGCCCAGCCTGAGCAATTTAGCAAGATCTCTTCTCAAAATAAAAAATAGGAAGAGGTCCAGAGATGTAGGTCAGTGCAAAGGTTAATCCCCAGTATTGTAGAAAAGCAAGAAGAAAGAAAGAAATGAAGGGAGGAAGGAAAGAAGGAAGGAAGGAAGGAAGGAAGGAAGGAAGGAAGGAAGGAGGGAAGGAAGGAAAGAAGGAAGGAAGGAAGGAAGGAAGGAAGGAAGGAAGGAAGGAAAGAAGGAAGGAAGGAGGGAAAGAAGGAACAAACAAACGAACGAACGATGGAAAGAAGGAAGGAAGATAGCAAGGAAAGAAGGAAGGCTCCTGGTCTATGCTTGAAGGAGGTGTTATCAAAGAAAGTTTCCTAGAGGAAGTAGAAGCTCACGATTGAGTCCCAGGATGGTTTGCCAAGAGACTAGCAGGGAAAAAGGGGAGGAAAGGCAGGATGCATACAGGTACCAAGGATAGAGAAACGTGGTGTCCCCTCTGAGGGACTGAGAGAAGTTTTGAGAGGTTAAAGAGAGTAGGAAGAAGGAGTGTGAAGGAATGAGGTGAGACTGGGGAGATAGCGAAGAATTTTTACAGCTATACTCAAGCATTTAGTCTTTCTCCAGAATTAAACAATCGAAAAAATAACTTAAATTTGAGGATTTTATTTGGATAAGGTCCACGAATTGATGGTCTTAAGGATCATCTCTAAGAATAAATAGTAATGAGGATGTCCAGTTATCAGCCAAAGACAGGCCTCCACTGCTGGCCAATCACATCCCCCACGCCATCCCAGAAGGGTCAGCAAGCCAGGAACAGACTGCCTCTGCTCTTAAGATCAGCCTTGCCACCCCCATCCTTGACCCCACTTTCAGGCCCCACCCACCTGCTCCAACCTGTCTCAGTTCATCAACCTGAACTTGACCAGTGATATCAATCCATTCCTTCCTGCTCAGGTAGACAGATGTTCAAAAGGATTGTCTTCTCTGGGAGAATCCTTGTGTACCCTATGTTCTCAAAATTCATCTGTAATGAAACTTCAAATTGATAGAACACTTTTCCTTCCCATTCTGGCCTTAGCTATTATACTTGCTGTCAACTGTTCACTGGATATCTTGAAATCAAGGGCAATGGATGATAAAGGTTTTTTAGGGTTCACCAAGTCCAAACCCACTGTTATATTTAAGGGCCAGAGAGTAAGTATTGACTTCCCCAGGAACAAAGACCGTGTTGAGGGCTTCTGACTCTCAAGATAGTAAGCATCTTATGGATGGTCCCTTTGTAAAAGGAGTTGATGGGCTGTTAACAAATACTCATGACTTGAAGTTGGCATTTTTAGACAGATCCTCAGAGCTCTATAGTGATTTTCTAATGAACATTTAACATTCCACAATCATTTTTCAGTCATTCAACAAATATCACTTAATTACCACTTATTAATCAGACTCTGCATGAGACACTAGAGAGTTGTTTTAGTCCACTTTCTGTTACTGTAAGAGAATACCTGAGACCAAGTTATTTATGAAAGAAAGAAAATTTATTCAATTCACAGTTTTGGAATCTGGGAAGTCCAAGAATGTTCTCAGCTTCTAGTGAGGGACCATGCTGTTTCATGGTAGAAAGCAGAAAGAAAAGAAAATGCATGTGTAAGAAGCTAAACATGAGGGACGGCCTCACTTTATAACATCCCCCCACTAGAGTAACTAACCCAGTCCCATGAGAACTTCATTAATACCTCTAAAGATCCCACTACTTCACAATACCATTACATTGGGAACAATTCAACATGAGTTTTAGAGGTGACAACCACAGTCAAACCATGGTAGAAACCAAAGAAAAACAAGATTCCTACCTGAAGAGTCTACATCCTAATCAAAAAGGAAGACAACAAACAATATATACATGATACGAAGAGTGCTCTAATGAGGATAAGGAGCAAGTGTAAAGGGAGCATAGAGAAGACCTCGTTCATAGTGTTGGGAAAATAACTGAGCTAGATTTTGAAGAATGGGGAAATTTAGAAAAAGTGAGGTGGAAAGAGGAGGGAACAAAGACAGAAGATTCTCCCATATGCATGAAGTCATTGGGGGGCATCCAAGCATGTTAAGAAGCACCATGGTCACAGGTGCTTACGGGAGATGAGAGGTGCTGGTAAAGGACGTGAACATGATGCTACATTGAGGAGGGACTTCACGGTCCTGATTGACACTGACCCTGATGGTTTGTGGCTGGATTTTAAGCAAGAAGAAAATGGCCTAATCGCATATGAGCTTTAGGAAGATAAACCTAGATCCTTGCCTGTGGAGTTAGGCCTGAGGGAGGAAAAATTATGAGGAGTGTTACTGCAATACTCAGCCAGTGCAATGCAGTCTTCATGACTAAGCCATTGATTGGTGTGTTCTGAAACACTGCTGTTACTTTTGTTTAAAAAACACACACACAGAGAGAGACACAAAGAAACATTAGTGGGCTCATAAGATTTGGTTTGGAAGCCCCAGTTTGACCTGTCTATACATCATCAAAAAAGTTACATCATTCCTGTAAACAGTGCATAGAATTACAGATGATGGAGTCCAACCCCAGATTTTTCAGAATAATAAACTAACATAGAGAAAGTCATTCAGTTAACAACAACTTGTCTCTAAGTACCCTTTTTGCCTTGATTAGAAAAACAAAATAGTACTGCAGAAAGAGCACCAGACTGTGAGTCCCAATTCTTATCCTGTCCCTATTCACAGTCTGTTTTTCAGCAAGTCAAGGTCCCTTTCTGAGCCTCAGTTTACTGATGCATCAAACAAGAATATTGACTCAGTGGGATCCCCATGGTAACTCGCAGCTCTGAGATGTCACATGTCTGTGATCCAGTGGGGAAAGAAGGCTGAAAACCGAAACAACTTCCTAGACTGCTTCTTGCTAGGGGCAGCTACAAGCAGGTGGTTCCAACCCCAGGTGGCTGCTGCACAGCAGGCAAGAGGAGGAAGGGAGTGGCATTAGCATTCCCCCAGAGCATGTCCAGAAGCCCAGAGGGCCCAGATGGAAAACAAACAGCCAATCCTCTGACTGCTTACAGAGCCAGAGATCGCCTTAGAGAGCAGCCACTGCTCCCCTGTTGCCGTGGCAACTTTTCTCTGGCTTTCTCTCACTTCCCAACACTCAAACCCCAGAGCAGGGCCCAACTGACCTACAAGTGGGGACCAGACATTCCTGGTGGGGACTGGAGAGATTGTGAGCACTGGAGGCCATGCCACTCAGAATGCAGGAATGGAATTTCATCCCAAATGTGTCCAGAAGAAATCCTTCTTCTATAAACACTGCCTCCCAGCAGAACCTGGAAAGAGGTGGAGAGTGGAGGGGAGGATTTCTCACATTGTAAGTCACTCTGATTTCACAGACCCCATTTTTCTTTGTATGTATTTGCAGCAAGTTCCCAGACACTTATGCTGCCATGGACTTGCTGCGTGACTTTGGGCAGGTCATTTAACCTTTCTAGGTCATGGTGCCCTAAACTGCAAAATGGAGCTAACAATTCAGTTCCAAGGACACAACTGCAGACTCCTCCTGCCTCAAGGTTTTGTGCATGAGTCAGTTGGGACATTTGGAGAGTTCTTACTTAGGAAATGACAGTCTTTTTACATGTGAAGTTTTACTAGCGATCTCTTCCTCTCCACCATCGTCCCGTCCTTCCTGTTGCATTTAAGAACTGATTTTCTGAACATTTTTTAGCTTACAGAAAAAAATTCTTTTGGGGCCAATATATTAGCTGCTGAATTTAAATCATGAGGAAATAGAGGTGAAGTATCTCTGAAATTATTATCAAAGTCATTAGGAGATTAGGATTTTTCTTATCAGTCTTCAATTTACACAGTGATATAGTTTGAAGACATCTATTTGTGCACAGTGGGAAATTCCAAAGATGGTACATCATCCCTCGGGATGATATCAACCACTTCTTCCTTCTCTGCCTCCCTCCTTCCTTTTCTTTATTTATTCAGAGAAGCTCAAACAGAGCTCCTCTGGTGATTACTATGCAGATGCATTTAAAGAGCACCTGTTCCACGTCAGGCACTTTGCTGAGATGCAGCATAATAAGCTGGGTCCTGCTCTGAACAGGCACAAGACTCATTAGAAACAAACAGGAGCTAAGAGTCCTCCCATCCCTTATAATTTCAGCTTCCTAACAATACTGAAAAGAAGACATCATCATAGCCACTTCAGAGGTGAGAAACTCTCACTGTTCAATGAAGGAAGTCTCCCAACCATGCAATCTCTGCTTGACCTAGTTTGCATTTGGGAGCCTCCCCTTTTTGGGCTATATTCCCAGTATTGCCCCAAGCTTATCTTGCACATTGACCTTCCTGGTTTCACACTGGCAGTCTCCTGTCTCCTTCCTGCTTTGCTTGTCCTGCTATCTACATCTGACTGGATGAAAATGTCATAGCCCCCACCTGCACCTCCTATTGTATGTCTCCAGACCACTAGAGCATTTACATATAGACCATGTACAAAATTTTGGTGAATGAGAACACATACATTTTGAAGGGAGAGGGACAAATTCTCAGACTCTACTGGAGGACCAGAGCCCATGCAATGTTGAGAATGATTACATTGACCCCTCTAGTTGTTGCTGGCTCCTCTTGTATCCCCCCAAAGAACCTGACACTCAGCCAATACATGTAGAATGGAAGAAAGTATGAGTGGCCACCACTCTCAACATGTTCTTCTCCATGGAGCATAGCACATGTAGAATGAACCCTGTTATTGCTTGGATTTGGAACATCTCGCAAAGGCTCACATACTGAAGTTGTGGTCCCCAGTACAGCAGTGTTCAGAGTAGGACTTTGGGAAGTGATTGTGTCATGAGGGCTGTGACTTCATCAGTGGGTTAATCCATTGACAGGTTCATAATTTGTTGGGCTATTGGGAGGTAAAGGAAACTTAGGAGATGGGATCTAGTAGAAGAAAGTGAGTCCTTGGGGGTGTGCCTTTGGAAGCTATATCTTGTCCTTAACTTCCTCTCTTCTCTCTTCTCTCTTCTCTCTTCTCTTTCTCTCTCTTTTTCTTTCTCTCTCTCTCTCTTTCTTTCTCTGTCTCCCACCCTCCTTCTCTCCCTCTGTCTTTTCTCCCCTTCTCTTCCTCCTCTGTCCCTCTGTCTCCTCTTTCTCCTTCTCCCTCACTACCACTAGGCGAACAACTTTCCTCTTCCACACAGTTCTGCCATGATGGACTCATTATAGGCTCAAAAACCACTGAGCCAAACAACTATGGACTGAAACCTCTGAAACTATGAGCCAAATAAACTTTTCCTCCTTTGAATTGGCTTTATCAGGTATTTTGTCACAGTGATGGAATGCTCACTAACACAAGCAACAACCCTTAAATCCTCATCTCAGTGTGCTTTGTCTAGAAGAGGAACAGAAAAATGAAGTAATTAGGTGGAAGGAGCAACAAAATCAAGTGAAGTTCACAGAGAAATGAAGACTCGGGTATAGATTCAACGGAGAGTTCAGATACACAAAGAAGTTGAATGGGTGGGAATCAGCAAGAAAGGGATATTATTTTCTTAGCAAGACCAGAAACTAATCTAATTGCCTCATTGTGTAGATCACAAGCTGCAGAGGTGCTGGACTGAAGGAAAGTCCCTGAACTTGCAAGCTGAAGATCTGGCATCATCTATACTAGATCCCTTTACTTACCTTCTGTAGACCTTAGGAGAGACTCTCCAAACTCTCCAGTTACTCACTTACAAAATGTAAGTATCCTAGTGACAGGGTTGTCATTGTTGTCATGAGGTGCAGGTGTTTCTGGGTATTATTGCAATGAGTAGGGCAATTACCATCAGAGGTCATGCTGACAGATTCCAGCATTGAAAACCCAGACCTAAAAAGGCTCATCACTGCTCATGCCTCCCATGTGTGCCATGTGAGCTAACCCAAGGCAACAGATAGAGAGGCCATTTGGTTATTACTCTTTCAATCACACCCTACCACTCCTGCTCAGGACCACTTTGTCCAGCCACTTCCTTTGTTCTGCCACAACTGTCTCTCAGTGGCCTCAGCCGTCCCATCAAGAGCCTTGGGTTCATCTTTTGAGCCATCGCACTCTCTCTTCATATCCATCACCACCTCCCATATGGACTTTCCCTGGTCCTCTTGAGACAAAGGGAGGTGTCTGTGATGGGCAGTCCCTGGTGTCAACCACTCTAGTGCAAGCAAAGGAATTCCTCTCTGCTTATCCCTAGGAGCCAGATGGTAGGGCTCCATCTGGCCACAAGTAATAAATATATTTATGCTCAAGAGAAACAAGCAGCCGTAGATCTTCTCTATGGGAGGCAGTTTGCTTTTATTTCAAACCACACGAAATGGGGCCTAACCAATGAGCCAGCTTGAGAAAGAGACCGGCACAGGATTGTAAAATGACTGAAGCTACAGGATCCATTAAATAAAGCCCGAAAGCGAAAGCTTCGAGATCAGCTTACTGCTTTGAGCTTTGAAAAGAAAATCTGCATATTAGAAAATTTGGAAAAATGAACAAAAATAGATACTATGTTCTTTGACCCATAGGTGAGGCGGTGGACCATAGGCAAAAGCAATGGGTGTTCTGGGAGAAACTGGAGCCCATTCAAGGAGACAACAGCACACACTGTCATTCATTCCACAGATGTTTATCGAGCCCCTGTTGTGGGTGAGGAAGGACTGGCTTTTCCAAATGAGGCAGGTCCAGTTTCCCCTTCATTCCTTACAAATAATCCATCATTCAAATTCTACCTTCCTGATTGCTGCCTTCCCTGCAAGATGGTTGCTATATTGTTTATTCAACCGTTTATTTTAAATTGACTTATTTTTTTTTAAATAGAAATACCAACCTGAGTTTCATCCATGAAATCATAGCTTTTAAGTTCTGGCTATATTTTCTCTAGTATGTATTAAAATAAATACATAATCATAGGCTCATGTTTGTCAGAGTTCATGGTACCTAAAGTTGTCCTGTCTGCTAACAGTGACACATATGTCACATACTGGGAAGACCTCCTGGTTGGAAAGATGTAGTCGTTAGGAGAAATTCAGCTTTCTGTAACAGAAAGTAACTCATACAAGGAAGAGAGTTATTTTTTTCTAATGGTCTAGATAATCATATCCAAATGTGACTGATTCTGGGTTAATAGATGATCAGACCCCTATCTTTCAGTCCCACCATTCCAGCACGTGCTTCTCCCCTCAAAGTCACTTCATGGCCCGAGAGGGCTGCTGAAGCATCATCCATCACATCTGTACCCTGACAAGCAGCAGAAAAAGGAGGGGAGAGATGTGCCATTTCACTTGAGTCAGCTTTCTTTAAGAAACGTTTCAATGAATTCCCCGAATGAATCTTTTCTTTCATCTTTTTGGCTACCACTGTATCAAATGCCTGGCTATGTCTGGTTTCAAGGGACCAGTTTTTGGTGCATAGATCAGAATCAAGGTCTAGGTAACTCTTGAACACAGTATTCCTAGTTGGCCTCCACTGCTGGTCTAACTTACCCTGATTCTGGGCTACAGCTTAACCTTGAACGTTAGACCCATGGTGATGGTAGCCTGGTAGTCTGGCCCCATTTTTATCTGACTCTTCTTACTAAGATGGGCTCCTGCTTCAGAATCTCATCTCATTGACTTAGATGATCGCCTAGACTGAAAGCTGGGTCCTACCTAATACTGAGAATCAGCACTACCTAGAAATCTCTTCCAACTTACCTGCACTCTGACCCCAGACTGGGCTTCCTGGAAGATAATTTCTCTTCAGATCCTGCTGGGGTTAGATGTACACTGCCAGGTGACCTCATAGCATCTACGCTACCTGCTGGGGCTGGCTCACCTCTTCCACTCTCACCCCCAGGGCATCTGAATTGCCAGAGCCATGCTGTTCAAGCCCATAATTTCTCTCCCTAATGAGTTCCAAACCGTCTTCTGCTTCTACTGTCGCCGTTAGGCATTGCCCTCTGACCAATGTTTGTTTGCCTTCCTGGCTCATGTTGTTCCATGTTAAAAAAAAAATGCAAAACTCTCTGACTCCAGTCTGCAATGACTTTGAGTTTAGTCTTTATTACTTCCACTTCTATAAAATGAAGGATCTGCAATAGGTGCACTTGCCTCTGAGGGTAAACCCTTTTTGTTAACGCCTTCTGCAAAAATCCCTGTGCATCGCTGTGTGACACTGTCATACAGTAATTAGAGACTACTTAATGTTTAGCCTTTTATTTAATAATGAGTTTCACTGTAATGGAAAAAGCATAATTGCCAGGCTTATGTATTATTCACCTATCATGTTCTCTTTTATAACTCAATGCCCAGCACTTTGAGAGTATCCAATAAACGTTTACTGAGAGAATGAATAAATGAATGAAAGAACAATAATATTTACTCTCTTGTGTCCACAAACCAGGGACTCTTAAGTCCATAATTGCAATGACTTCGCTACACATTATCATGCATCAAGATGCACCCACTTAAGTGGGATTTTAGGATCTAGATAAGAACAAGGGTCAGCCATCCTGTTCCACAAAGGGCCAAAGAGTAAATAGCTTAGATGGTGCAGGTCACATGCTTTCTGTCACAACTATTCAATTTTGTCACTGGGATGCCAAAGACAATAAGTAAACAAGTGAATGTGGCTCTATTCCAATAAACTTTTCACCTATCAGAAAGTCCTATCCTCGCTGGGATTTTTCTTAACCATCTAAAAATGAGAATCCATTCTCGGCTCACAGGTTGCAGAAAAACAGGTGACAGGCTACATCTGACTGCAGGCCACAGTTTACTGACTCCAGATCTAAAATACATATGAGTGTCAGACTCTATTGGTCATAACTGCTATCTGGAATACTTGTAAAAATGCGCATCTCCTGGTACTGAAAGGAACCCCTTTCAGGAGGAGTGGTTACAAGGCCTAGGAATTTGCATTTTCAGAAAGCAAGTAATTTTGCTGCAAATGGTCCTACTTACTTGTACATCATACTTATTTGTATACTTTAAGAAGCTAATCATATTTAGAGCAGATTAGGCTGCCGTTACTAATGGACTCCAAAATATCAGTGTCTCAGCACAACAGAGCTTCAGAATAAAAAGTTCTAGGTAGTTAGCACACGGGTGATTCTCTTACAGGCATACTCAGGATCCTGGCTTCTCGTGAGTTTCCAAGTCACCCTGAAAGTGACATTTCATACACAAAAAGGGTATGAAACATCAGGGCTAATGCATGTCAGGGTCTATATGAGCCAGAGTTGGAAGAGAGAGGGATCATTTTGGCTGCACTGCATGCAGCAGAGAGGAAAGGTGACAAGAAGAGATAGCGGAAAAAATTGAGTGCTCAGGAAGGAGGGTAAGAACATTGACTTAGGGACCTACTTAGTGGTGTCTACTACTCTGAGCTAAAGTAAAACCTAACCAACTGCCAGAAGTCTGTTTGTGCAAGCTGAACCCTGGTAAGCATTTGCAAGAGGCAGCAGAAGACTTAGGTTTCATCCCAGCTCTACCACTTCTTACCTCTTGGGACTTGGGCTTTGGTTTTCTGATCTGAAAAATGGGAATAATAGCATCTGTCCTCTCCCTTCTCACTAAATCACACAGCTCAGCTGTCCACTCTGAGTCAGTTTTGATCTTAGGGGGTTTCCTGAGGAAGCTGGGATCAGGGCTCTCAGTTGTCTCAGAAAGTCGTTCTCAAGTGCAGTGTTCCGATCAGCAACACCAGGTAGCTTGTTAGACATGCAGGTTCTCAGGCCCCACCCCAGACCCACCAACTCCAAGACTATGCAGGTGAGACCCAGAAACCACTGCACAAATATTTCCCTGGGGATTCTGATGCATGCTCAAGTTTGAGGGCTGCTGCTCTAGGCTTTCCCTATCCCCCAAGCTGTTCCATGTTGGAAAATAAAGGTGGGGAGGGGAGCCATTTCCCCTTCTTGCAAAGGCTGGGCCACCCTGGAGATACCCTGTTTTGTGACAATCTGCATGCAGCAGCAGCGATGAATACCAGAGAAACAAACACTTGCATCATCTTGCATCCCCGAGCCACATCGAGTCCTCTGATTGCCGTGTTGACGAATAATAGCTCATTTTCCAAAAACCTAATTACATAATGAGGCCTCCATGCTCCTCAGGCCTGTGAAGCATCTTCCAAATTGTGCAGCAGGTGTTGGCCCTGAGCACAACTGGTTGAAAACCTCATTTGAATACTGTTTAGACGAGAGATTAACACACTCTGTGGCCAAAAGTGCTGTCTGTAGAGGTGGCCTTTCCAGCTCCTGCCTACCCTCACTGGGTAGCATGAAACAGATCCTAATTATGGTGGAGACCAACCGTGGAGCCTAGGAAGGCAGGCTGTGCCCACGTCACAGGGGATGCACTGGCACTTCTGCTTCCTGTGTCTGCCAGTGTGGGAGCCTCTCCTCCTCTGCAACCCAGAATCTGGAGGTGGTTTGGACATGGGGAAAGCCTGGACCATAGGTCTGAAACCTCATTCCTCTACTGATCTCCCGGGCAAACTTCCTTGGGATATTGGATTATCCTGAGCCTTATCTGAAAAACTGAAATGACTATCCTGGCCTCGTAAGCTGACTCAAAGGCTCAGCAGAAAATAATGTTAAAATGCCTGGTCCAACACCTCCCATGAGTAGACAAGGACTCATGGGTAGCCTCAGCACTCATCTCCACCCCCACACACTTCATTCCTTCATGCCTGGAATTCTCTGACCTTTGTACGTGCTGTTTCTCTCCCTGGAGTACTCCCCATGTTTATCCCCCACTCCTGGCTGACTCCTATTCATCTGCCAAGTCTCCTTTTGAGAATCACCTCCTCTAGGAAGCCTTCCCTGACTACTACTCCTGGGCCCAGGTCTAAATTCATGTCTCCTTCTCTGCAGTTCCCTTGCTTTCTGATCTCTCCTAGCTTAGCACTGATCATAACATTCTTTTTTATTATTTTTTTTATTTTAAAGAGAATAAAACCAAGGAAAATGAAACCAATCAAAATAAATCAGTATAAGTGATACAGGACTTCAAAACTTTAGGAAATCAACAATAGTTACCATAATGACTTTTGTTGTCTTCAAGTAGCTGCAGATACCTTTGTACATAGTAAAAATTGAACAGAACGGAATAGAATAGAAACAATAAAACAAAACAATGAATGCAATAAAGGACTTCAAAACAAGCCAATAGTAAAACCAAAATGGCTACCATAATATGTCTTGCTATCTTTCTAATAGCTGCTCATGCCATCAGATTTAACATAATCAAACAAAACAAAAGAGAACAAAGCCTAACCCAAATAAATAATGGAAATGGTATGGTTTCCTGACCAGAATCACTTCTTGGTGAGGCCTGGTTCTCACCCTCTGCAGTCTGTGAATGGCGCTGACTCACCGAGAGGCTTGGGTGTGGCTGTCCCCACTCCTGCAGCAGCCAGTGCTTGGGTGTGGCTATCCCCACTCCTGCAGCAGCCAGTGCTGGGTGTGGCTATCCCCACTCCAGCAGCAGGCGGGGATCACCTACCAATGAAGCCTGGTTCTCTCCCTCCACAGTCCACAAATGGTCTGATGGTGACCTTCTCAACCTTCCTAATACTACTAGAACCACTCAGCAAACAAGAAATGTACCTCCTTGTTCACAATTGTAGCCCCATTTTCTGGCATTTAGTAGATAGCCAATACCTGCTGAATGAGTGAATAAATGAATAATAGTCAGTGTCAAATGAATGAATGAATGAATCTTACTGAGGCTTCAAATATGATTGGAGTAAATTCAATCTAATCCAGCAAACATTTACAAAACTTCCACTATTTGTCAAAGGTTGCTATGGGAGCAAAGGAAGGCAAGATAAATAAAATAATAATGATTCCTACATTCAAATAATTTTCAATCCCAAAAACTGTGCCTGTAAGAAATGCAAAGGTATGTTCTGCAAAGAAAAAGGCTAGGGGTCTTTAAAGCCCCTGCTGCTTGACACCCTCATAACAAATCCTACCCCAGGAAACATCTCAGAGTAGCATACAGTGGAAACTACTGCTTTTGCTCAGATGACCTCAAAACTTCTCATGCAATTCTAACTCTCAAATTTCTGTACATGGGCTTTGGCACCTTTTGTTTTATCTGTTGGCAGTTGGAAATCTGAATGTGCACGCTCTCACACATACACCTATGGACACATACACTGCCTGATTCCAACAGAGATGAACAAGATTCAGCCCCTCCCCTGCATGCTGCTCCCAGGTTGTGGTGGACAACACATGAGCAGACCTTCATTCAGCTGATGAGCATCAAGTGTCCACTCTCTGCTGGACACAGGGCTGGGTACCTATGTGTTCAGAGGGAGGCAGAGGAGAGGACAGTGGTGAATTAAAAGATAGGTGGCACACACCTCTAATGCCAGCATTCTAGGAGGCTGAGGCAGGAGGATTCCAAGTTTGAGCCTAGCCTGAGCAACACAGCAACTAGGCAAGACCCTTGTATCAAAATAAGAAATAAAAGGGGCCAAGGGTATAGTTCAGTGTAAAGGTCCTGGATTCAATTCCAAGTACTGAAAACAAACAAACAAATACATACATGCACAACACAACACACATAGCACACACACAAACACACACAGCTCCTCCCTTCAAATAATTTTTCCCAGAGGTTGGTCAAGTGGGTAAATCCTCAGTGTATAATCAGAGCAGCTGATGTAGCAGTGAAATGAGGAGGACAAGAAAGGACATTTGAGTTGAGGTCGGAAGGATGAATAGAGGCTACTGGCCCACAGGAAATTGAAGAAGAGCAGACTGGGCCTGACCCTGGAGTAGAAAGGAACCCCAAGAACTTAGAAGTGCCTTACTGCAGGATAGCAAAGAATAAGGGGAGAGTGCAGTACAGGACTGAACAGCAGACACAGTGGGAAAAACCCTGCTGAGAGTTTGAACCTTTACACCAAGAGCAGCGGGGAGTCACTGAATGCAGTGGGCGCTGAAGGCAGGAGGCAAACTTGTTCAGGTTTGCACAGTGAAATTTCGTGCTGGCTGCAAGGAAAGTAATAACAATGAAGAGGCTATTGCTGTGGTCCAGTTGGGAGGTCAGATGGTTCAAGCGATGAGTAAAATTGAAAGTGCTCATGGAATGGCACTGGGAGAAGGCAGAGAGCATGAGGAACCACCCAGCTCTGAGATCCGCCTTGAACATTGAGTATATATTGGGAGGAGCTCTGGCCAGAGAGGAAGGCAGCTCAGCCAAGAGGGACATCGCAGGGTTTTCTAAGGTCTTGGAAAGGACCTTCTAGATATTATTGAGGCGTAGGTTTGGAGAAGCGGAAAGAAGCCAGAGGCAAGGCTTCACTGCAGGCTTTTGACAACAGAGTTAGGTAGATGATTATTGAACTAGACTGATCGTGCCAGAAGTATCTTATGAGATCATCTTCTCTAAACCATCCCCTCTTACAGAAGTGGGAGGATTTGTGTTAACCAGCCAAAGACCCATCATCAGAGAGTGGGAGATAGGATGATCTGGCCATGGTGGGTGGGAGGGGGGAATGCTGGAAGGCAGCAGGCAAAGGCAGGGGGCGGCTCCCCAGGAGCCAGGCAGTAGCCTGGGTGAACAGCTGGGGGATAGCTGCCCCATGGGAGGGGCTAATAGGACATTTCCAGGACTTCTGGATTGTCATTCCCAAGATGGAGAGGGGCAAGTGGCCAAGATGGACACCTAGGAGAAAGAGAGGGCTGGCAGGGAGAACCATGTGCACGGTTCTGGGCGTTCTGATTTCCAGGTCCCTGCAAGCTGCTCGGTGGAGGTCAAGCTGGAGATTCCAGTGAAGCAACCCGAGAGTTTTAGCTACAGATAAAGACTGAGGAACCATATAGATATAGGGGTAGCATTTGGAGCCATACCAGCAGAAGAGCTAAACTGAGAGTAGAGAGAAGAAATGAGGGCACAGGACAAAATTCCAGAGGGAAGGATTGTGACCAAGTTGGATGAGGAGGCATCAAAAGAGTGGAGAATCCTGGGCAAGGCAAAGGGAAAAAAGTTTAAAAATGGAACTGTCACTAGGCTTGCTCTTGGTCACATAGTCTCTTGGCTGCTGGGAGCAGGTCCAGACCCCAGAGGTTCTAACTCCTCTACCACTGTTCTTCCCAGCACCTTATGTCACCACTATGTCTCTTCTTTCCCTTCTCAGAGAGCAAGGGTAAGGAAAACTTTCCAGAAGCCCTTCAGTGCCCAGGAATCATCAATACAGGGTGCCAGCCTTCCCAAAACTTTCATTTCCCCTGGAAATTTTATCCAAGAAATAATGTCACATTGTGAATGCATTTCAGTCAAGCTCCACAGACACACATTTCATCACTCCAGAAACGACTGCAGATGGGAGGAGGAGGAGCCCTACACACTGTACGAGGGAGAGCAGAGCACTGTCAGGAAATACAGGTTTCCCATATTGTGCGCCCTCTCTTTCTCTCTCTCTCTCTCTCTCTCTCTCTCTCTCTCTCTCTCTCTCTCTCTCTCTCGGGGACCATGTAAATAGGAGCAGGTCTGATGAAGAGCAATAGATGGGAAATCACTAGACCTGTGGGGAAATAGCTCAGCCTGGAGCTAATGCTTTCTGAGGGGTGTAATATGGCAGCCTAAGAGGTGATGGGTGTCTGACTCAAGGCCGTGTGGTTCTTCTTGCCCATCCATTTACAATGGGGTCAGTCACGGTGCTCAGGCCTGGAGCATTTTCAAACACCCAGTCTCCAAATAGTCAGCAGCCCTTAGAGGTGAGGAGGCAGTCAGGCAGGGATGGAGAGAAGAGAGACTAAAAAAGTAATCAGAGCCCAAGTGCTAGCTCTGTGGTGTAGGACTTAGTGTGACCTTCATTTTCCTGACACACTATTGAAACTGAAAGAATTCTAGTACCTTAAATCATAGAGGTGAGAAGTGATGAAACCAAGATTTGAATCTAGGACTTTCTGATACCAGAAGCCAAGCTTTTTTTTTTTTTTTTTTTTTTTTTTTTTCACTACAAGGGAAGTAGAGATCACTACACAAGGAACAAGGAGAGTAAGAATTAGCTGCTCCCCTCAAGAGGTAGAGGAGAGAGAGGGAGACAGAGGACAACAAGAAAATGCTGTAAGCTCCCAAAATAATAGAATCAAAAGAAGCATATCTCCTAAGAACTTCTTTACAGGAACGAGATATTCTTGATTTTGAAGACTCTACCATTTTAAAGATGCTTTTCATTAAGAGACTATGAGATTCTTAGTTTCTTCTGAAACTCATGGAAGATTAAGAGTAGCTGAAGTCCTCAAATGCAGATTGAAGTTAGTGACAAGATAGTTCTCGGGGCTCTTTTCTCTTTGCGGGATCATCAGAAAGGCAAGAGGTAATTCCAGTCTGCACAGGCCTATAGCAAGGCAGAAAGACAGACAGCACAACGCTGACTTGAAATGGCATGTAACTGAGAGTATAATGTATGTTGGAGATAGAGCACCTCACAGTTGTAAGGGTAACAATGAGAAAAACAGGCAGAACCCAACCAAGGTGTCTCAAAGAAAGTTTCCCTCTACACAGACTTTGAAGAGTGGATAAGATTTGGGCAAATCTTTAACCAAACTTTCTTACAACACTAGCATTCCAGAAGATGGACGGAGGTGTAGTAGAAAATGACCTCCCAACCAGTACACTCCTGTTTGTTAGTTGCCCTGGTAATAGTTCTTGTTCCAGATCTGGTTGCTCCTGTCTTTTAGAAATGGCTGGTTACTGTGATGCATATTGTACAAACCAATTCCCAATTGACAAGACATTCTGCCTCTGTACTTCCTGCTTGCTTATCTCATATAAGCCTTAGACCACCAGAGATCAGGGCCTGATATTCTGGGGATGATCCCGATCAGTGCCCATCAACGTAAATTAATCTGCCTCCAAATACTGGGTGTCATTTTAATGTTTCTGCTTGCAGTTGCAGAGGTTTTTCACCACTAAAATAAAATCATAGAAGCTCTGATTCCCAAAGCGCATTAGCTTAATGGAGACAATTTTCTCTATATTGAGGGGTATTTTTTCATAAATTGCTCTTAAACTTTGGGTGCCTGCTACCACTTGCCTGCTAGGCTGTGCTATAAGTGACACAGAGAACTAAACAAGTAGAAATAAATGGTAATGGAAAACCAGGAATGTGCCTTCTTTGAAATATTTTATGGGTGATTATTGCCTTTTTGAGTTAAAGCAACCTGTGTACATGTAATATAGCCATATTTCCTGCTTAAAAAATTGTTCCTGGCGTGAATGATGGAATTAGATATGTCAGTATTTCATGATATTTCACATAGGAAACCACTAGGCATTCTACCACCTAAACCACTTTGAAAGGCAGTGAGATAGGTTGGGTTGGGGGAGACAGCAAGTCTTTCAAATGCAAGAGGCAGAAAGAGTAACTTTCCTGGAGAGGTAGGAATGAATGCAGCCTGACAAGGAACCCTGATAGTGCCTCTAAAACTGCTTTGAGGATTTAAAGTCTGTATGACTAAGCTCCAGTGCCAAGGGAGAGCTTATTCTACAACCCCTGATTTTCCCTGTCCGGTGCCCTACTCCCCACTCGGCCCCAATTCCTTCCTCACCAACAGAAATCATGAATGGATGTGGCTTTAAGTGGACTTCAACTCACATGGGTGGTTTTTCTTTTTTTAGAGAGAATCACATTATTTTACAACATTTTAAATTGTGTGTCAATATTTTTAAATGGGATGATTTTATCTAAATACCCAGGTATCTGCTTTTTCTTTAAAAATTAGAAGAAAGGCAATAGTGAACCTTTCCTCACTTATGATCTTAGGGATAGACAAGACACAGCTGCCATTTAGCAGACCACGTATTCTGTGGTCCTCACTACTCACTGTGCAATCCAAGAGTCAGCAGCAGCTTGTCACTTCAGATCACATCAGAAATGCAGAATCTCAGGCTGAATCTCTGAGCCACTGAATCAGAATCTGCATTTGAACAGAACTCCCAGAGGATTTGTTGATCTATTAGAGATCAAGAAGCTCCAAGCTGATTCTTCCAGTCCAAGCCCAGCCTGTTTCTCTTTTTTTATCTCAGTGATCTGGCCCGGAGACATCTGATATCCCTATTCTAGGTCAAATTCACTCTTGAACAAGGTGCCACCCAAGCTCTGCACTCTTCAACACCACCATGCAACTCAGGGGTAAGAGTCCAGCTTGAACCCACCTTCTCCCAAGAGACCACTTGGCCCCATCTCAGCAGGCCCACACCTCTGTCCAGCAGGGTTCCTCCAAAAGCCCTGGGTGGCCACCATAAGAGAACTTCATTCCCTCACTGTCCTATATGTGCCCCAATCTGACCTAATAATTTCCTTTAATCTATTTTTCATCTACCTTTTCAGTTACCCAGCCCAGGGATCATAACGTCCCCAAAACTGTATCGCCTTTGAAAACCCTTGACCTTAAGCATCCACTCTGACAACTTCTTACCCTACTGGCACACCCACTCCCATGCTGATGCTCCAGCAATTCTGTGACTTCATCAAAGCTTCTAAGCTGATGACCCCTACAGCTCTCAACCCCAATACTCTCTTTATCTTTCTTTAATGATTCGTTTGCAACCTCTGCTTCTTCTTACTTCACAGGACAATCATAGAGCATGATTAAATCTAACTCTCCACTTGAAGTTTCTAGAGGAAAACATACCTTCATACGATGACTGGTCCAACTTTAAATTCGTGGCTAGAAATTTCAAACTGGCACTCAGTGTTGCCTGGTAATTCCACCTCACTCTCCTAGGAAGTTCACTTGCCTCTTCTTCAAAATGACTGTTTCACACTTTCTCCTCTGTTCTCAAACTCCTACTTCTTTCCCCCTAAAATACACACTCATGCACAACAACCACAGTCCTTATCACATACTTGAACGCAATTAGACAGAGACTCTAAGGCTTCCCTACTGAAAAGTTGCTTGCTGAAACACATCACTACCTTTTCTCAACTTTCTATGGATGAAGTGTCCCTGCCTCTTTCAGAGGCCACCTTTTCTCTTGTACCCTGGATTCATTTCATTAGCATGATTCTGCAATTTCACCTCTTTTGCACTTTCTGTTAGGTCCCTGGTCTTGGCCCCCTGCCCAAACAGCATAGAAAAACCTCTCCATGCTTCATGAACTGCCTACAGGAACCCCCTTGCACCCTGGGTTCCTGGTACAGGAAGCTCACAGAAGACATCCTGTACTCCTTGCTCAGTGCCAAAAATCACCAAAGACAGATGACACCCTGCACCCAGTGCAATCCCCCTCTCTCCTGGAAAGCTCTGAAATTTTTACTCCTCTCAGCAAGATCTCTCTCTCAACAGAACCTTGACCTCTCCTATCTAAACTCCCCTATAAAACATGCCCTCTCCCCTAGCTCGGGATCAACGGTCTTTTGCCCTTGGCCCAACTGCACTGGTCTGCAATAAAGTTATCACTGTTTGCTTCAACGTTGCCTGCCTCAGTGGTCTCAGTCATGCCCCTGTTTAGCCTAACACTTTCCATCTCTCATTTCCTCTAGCATCATTCCCTTTATGTGCAGACTTGTTCCCAGCCGAATCTATCTACAGCACACATGCACACCCCATCTAATTCTTCAGTCATTGTTCTATGTCTCTGTTTCCCTCCATACCAAAACTTTGTTTAAAAAAAAGAAGGAAAGTATCTATACTTGCCCATTCTTCCACACCATATTGTCTTTTCCACCCACTCTAGGCATGCATGCAACTCTACTACCCCGTGGATGCTGCCAGGCCTTTACCAAAGCCTCTGGTGGCCCCATCCAGCAGTCACTTATCCATGCTCATGATGCTGACTTTCCAGCAGAAGGCAAAGCTGTTCACCTCTCTTCCTGGACTGCTTTCTTCCCTTCACTTTGGTGACTGCTCACTTTCAGGGTTCACTCCCACTTTACAGACCCCTCTGCCTAGCTCCCAACACATTTCACCTTCTCTGCTGAAACTAAATTTTGGAATGCGCAAAGCTGTCTGGGGACTCTTTCTCTTTATCAACATGCCTCACCCTTAGTAATCTATATGCAAATGATCTTAGATCTATATTTCCAACTTTAATCACTTCTCAAAGCTCAAGTTGCAAATATCTAATGGCCTATATGATATCTCTGCATGGTTGTCTGGCAGGTATCTCAAAATTGCACAGCCAGAACAAAATTCTTGATCCCAAAACACTCCTGCCCTAACATACATGTGCGTGCACACACATACGCATTTTTACACATGCAGTCAGAAAACCTCAAATTCTCCCCATTCCCTGATTATTTCCCATCTCAGACACTGTCACAGCTGCTCACCCTACCACAAGACAGATATCTTGCAGTGTTTCTTGATTCATCTTTTGACTGTCTGATCTCTCACCCAGTCAGTCAACAAAGGCTATTGATTCTCCTTTCAAAATACACTGGGAAATGTGCAGAGATATGTCGACGTTTCCCTCTCTGCTACTAACACCTTCCTTTAAGCCGTCACCATTTCTCATCACACCAATAGAAAAGCCATATAATGATCTCCAGCTTCCATTTTTGAATTCTTCCATGCCTTGTCCTTATGCAATAGCCAGAGAATTTTTTACATATATGTATCCAATCATGCCATCCTCCTGTTGCACTGAGAACAAAATCTAACCACTTTACCCAAGGACAAGTCCACCCCATGACTCTATCTTCACTCTCTCCTCCTGTGTCACCTGTGTCACTCTTCTCCCTTGCTCCCTACTTGCTTATGCACATCTCCTTTCCACCCCAGGTCGTCTGTTCCAGTTCTTCCTATATTTGGGGTTCCTCTCCTTCTGCTGTGATCACAAAGTCAAAAGTAGACCACCAAAATATCACCTTTTTAAATCTGTTTCATATTTTCCATTCCTGTTTTTCCTATCCACTTGTTTATTGACTATTGACCCTCATCATCATTCTGTACAAAGTGAGAACCCTGCCTACCCACTCCTGTGCCTAGAACAGGACTTGACAATTTCAAAGATCTCAATAAATATGTGCTGAAGGAATGCATGGAAGAATGTTAGCAAGAAAAGAATCACTAATCTCCAACATTACAGGGACAACTTAGATCCCACTCCAGAGAACAGATTCTTTTTAAGAACTTGAACACCTTGCTGTGTTTGGTTGCAAATGGACAATTGCTAATTACAAATGAGCCTTATCTATGCACAACAGCCTTCCCACAATACCTCTAGCTAGAAACACTGAAAGTCAAGAGTTTCAGTGGTTTATAAGTTGGAAAGTTCTTTTTAAACTTTTGAAAAAAAATTTTGGCTTTAAAATATTCCTTTGGCTTGATAATTCAAACTATTGTCCTTATGTGCTTGACAAAAAGGTTTTGCTATTTATATTGCAACATGAATCTTTCCAACTAACATTCACTTTCATTCATTCATTTATGCATTCATTCAACAAGTGCATATTGGCACCCATTTGTGTATACACAAGTAAATTCAGAGGTGAAACACGGTCTCTGTCCTCAGACAGAGCTACATCTACTCACCTGGCACAGACACAGTTCCAAAGTAGAAGATTAGTGACAATTTTTAAATGTGCAAACAGGATGATGCAGGAGAGAAGACCACAGAAAGATCCATTATAGTAAAGGACATCTTATGAACACTGCTTCAATATAATATCTTGTTTAACCCTAGTCCCTACAGGAATTTTTTAAGCTCCAAATGAGACAAGGAAACCAAATCTCAGAGAAATGAAGTTATTGGCTCAGGGTTAAGCAGTGGTAAGAGACAATTCACGATTCTCACTTGGTTCTCTGACCGGGCCTTTCCCACGCTAGCAGCTGTCTTCAACAGCTGGATCTCAGCCACCTATGACCAGCTCTAGACTTTCCCAGTGCCACCTGCCTGCTGGTTCAGTGACTGCCAGGAGAGCCCTCACTGTCCACATGGGATAATCCTGCCACTGACTACCTGATAAGTAGCATCTCTCTCCACTCTGTTCTACCTACTTCACGAATACCTTCTCTGTCTCCTTCCTTCTTTAGTAACTGGTCCAGGAATCGATTCAAAACTTTTAATAAAAGTCCACTCTATTGGCAATGGAAAATGGGGAATGGGAACTAAAAAGGTGACTGGGATATGGTTCCACTATGCCTTCAAGGAAGAACAAATTGTCTGCTAGGGAAGAGGAACGTTTACCTCAATTTTGACACCATCATGTGCAAAGAGCTCCATAAGGCATTAGCCAGGTTGCATGGTGGTACAGAGGTTAGAACACAAGACTTAAATAGGAGGAACAGAGGAAGGCTTCTAAGAGGAGGCATAAGCTATCTCAAGCTTTGAAGAATAGTGAACATTTGAAGACTTGGAAAGTCAAAGGCGATCCAGAAACAAGAGTAAAAGTATTAGCAATGATACGATAGCTCTCCAGGGGCCTAACTAGGGATTTGGACATGATGCTTTCATGGAGAAGGGACAGAATCACATCTGGATGAGCACGTCAGGAGATAGTGCAGTTGATGAAAATTAATTGGTTAAAAAAAGGTAGGCAAGGCATAGTCTGTGGATCACAGGGAGGAGGTAAAAATAGAATTTCAAGACTAAAGATTTCAGAAGTTAATACTGAATGACTCTTATGTGTAAAAGGTTGCGTGACACCAACAGTGATATCACAGTCAGAAAAGACTTGAGTATATACATGCGTACAGCATAAAAAGAAAAAGAAGATTCCAGTGTCGGGGAGTCTTCCATCTGGTCAGAGAGACAAGACGTGGGCATACGCAGGAATCAATAATAAGGTAAGGCAGTCAATGGCAAGTGTCAAGGGAGTATCGTGGACCACAGGCAGCTAATGTTCAGAGGAGATTAAATGTCCAGGGTAGATGAACAAATTCTTGGGGGAGCTGGTAGAATCAGTTAATAACCATAGAATTGTGTCAGAGAGGATTAGGAGGAGGGTATAAGAAGGCTTTTCTGAGTGGTTGAAGGGTAACTAGGTTGGATTAGGGAAACTACCTGGATGAAGAGCCTTTTACCATCTGCCTGGCATAGTTTTGGACACATAAGGGGGCTCACCTGACCCTGAGCTGCTTGGACAGAAGCCATCTGAGACTTGAGGCCCTCTGGGGTGTTTAAAACCTAGCTACCTCACTTGCTTTGCCCTCTTTCCTATCCTGCTTTGGATTCCTTACCCATGGAGTCTGGTGGAGAAAAGGAAATTATTCATTCCTTGAGCAATGCTTGGAAAGGCAGGAGGCAAGAAGAGGGACCAGGAAAATAAGCACATATATAGTAATACACACTAACACCAGCTCCTCCTTTCCCCCTCAGACCTGCTGCTTGAAGCTATTTCGAAATGCTGACCTTGGCCCACTTCTTTGGCCAGAACTTGCACATACTCCTGGAATGCATGTGCACTGGTCCCTTCGAACAGCATCTCAGGCCCGTCCAACTTACACCCCAAAATCTTGCCCAGAACACCTTGCTCTTTCCTGGCCCCTGATGATAGAGCAGTGTCACGGTATCAACCATCTAGCCATGCTCAACTAAAAAGGAAGTGTGAAAGGAGACCTGTAGAGAAGATCTGAATTGGATTTATTTGCTTGCTTGTTTGTTAGTTTAAGACAGGATCTCACTATGTAGCCCAGGTTGGCCTTGAACTCATGGTAATCCTCCTACCTCAGTCACCTGAGTGCTGAGATGACAGGTATGCATGACCACAATGGGCTAGATTTGAGTTTTGACCAGAAATGTAGACATTATCAGATATGGTCATGTCAAGAGGAATCACTGTCATGTCCTACAAGCCCCAAAGCAGAGCTTTGGCCTTCCTGGCCTGGGCAGACTGGTCATGGAATTAATGATCACTCAGTTCTAATTTGTATTTATACATTTAATGGAGAAAAGGAAAATAATTTCATTCCTCCGGGAATGGTCAGACTCTTGGGAAGGCAATAGTCAGAAAGAAGGACCAGGAAACCAGCACATATAATAATACACATGAACACATGGACATACATGTGAACATAAACAAACACAGAAGGTACGCAAGAACCAAAAATGACATACTTATGTGACACAAGCACACACCAAAGCCTCCATAAATAAACTCATCAACATGCAAAACACACACATACAAGCACACATCTCTCCACAAAACGCGATTTACAGCTCAAACCCCTAGCACCAGGTAAGAATTGTAAAGGTGGCCCCTTGTGTTTGGCTGCCGCCCTCCCAGGGAGCCTTGGGGGGAGGGCTCTTGTCCTTCCTCACTGTGTGAGTGGTATTGTTGGGGCTCTCAAAAAGATTTAAGGCCATATTCTGCCAATGTCACCTGCCACTTGACTGCAGTATGAATCGATCTCTGTTTATTCACAGCATATTTTCTTTTGCTAAGCAACATTAAGTTCGAATCAAAATACATGACTGCTGTGTAATTATTCTTAGTGCCACTTTTCTGTGGCTGCAGTTTTCTTACTGTTTGTTTGTTGGGGTGTGGAGGAGTGGATGGGCAGTTTTTGTCTCATGAGATGTCAGTCTTAGGTAGCTCTTTTACCCTGGAAAGGGGCAGCGGCAGCCGGGACAAACCCCTGAGTTAGTCCTCACCTCCCTGTGGGCCCACTCCAGCGTATCTCAGGGACCACTAAGCTTCTCTCAACTGTGCATCCATCCACAATCCCACACAGAGTGGAACGAAGCAATGAAACATTCAGGTGCTTGGTCAAGTCCTTAACCTTCAGGGGCCTCACCTTCCTTCCGAGTGACAGGAGGATGTTTAAACTATAGTTCAGGTAACCACACCCAGCTGGTGCCTGTAAACATGAGTACTTATTAATAGTGTTGCTGCATCAAGGAGTTAGTACCACAGTGACATTGCTTGACAAACCACCCCAAAATTCAATGGCTTAATGACAGTCACATTTGCTCTTAAGGCTGCCAACAGTCTGGTATCATCTTGTCAAGAGAAGGCTCTGCTGGGCTCAGCTTTATGTGGTGAGTTTGGACTGGTTTTCCTAAACATGTCTCATTCTCCTCACACCAGCTGGCTGGCTGAGGTATGTTCTCATCATTGAAATAAGAGTAACAGGAGAATGAGCTTCATAGTGCAAACTCATGTTGTGTTCCCCCAATGTCTCATCAACCAAGGTTGAGGAGATATGGCTGATACCAGTGTCACTGACATGCAGAAGTATATTCTCTTGCTAGGAGAAAAAGGTGAGAGGCAGATAATTGCTGAGCAATAATACAAATCAGTGGTTGGCCAACTGTTTCTATAAGGAACCAAAAAATAAATATGTTTAGTTGACTGCAGGGTCTTTACCACAATTACTCAGCTCTGGCATTATAATTTAGAGGCAACCTTAAAACAAGAGGGATGGACATGATCAAAATATGTTATATGCTGCACTAATACCCAGTATTTGCAAAATACATAGGCATAAATAAAAATTTTGTTTTGTTTTGTTTTTGGTACAGGGAATCGAACTCATGACCTCGTGCTTGCCAGGCTGGCTCTCACGCCACTGAGCTAAATCCCTGGCCCTAAAAATATATTTTTTAAAATTAAAAAACAAAGGCAACCATAGATGACAGGCAAGGGAATGAGGGTGACTGCATACTAATAAAATTATTTACTAAAAGAGACTTAATTTGACAATTCCTGATTCACACTATCACAAATTCATTTCAAAATGACCTGGGTTGAAAGTTGGATTGCATAATCACTCTAATTATAAGAGTTCCTCCTGGACAACCTTCATCAGAATTACTCAGAATAGGGCCACAGTATCCTAATTAATCATGCAGATTTGAGGTCCCCCACCCTGGTCTAGCCAATCAGAGTCCTGGAAGGGGGCCTAGTACTCTAGAGGTATAACAGGCTCTCCCTAGAGGATTCAGATACACACTAATCTTTGATTACCACTGGGTTGGATGAACTTAAAAATCCCTGAAGACCCAAAATTTAAGGAAACTCATGCTATTTGGATGGAAGTGGAGGACAAAGGTATCAGCTGTTCTGTATGAGCTGCATTTTAAACCTTACCCCCTCCCTACACAAGTATGACCATCCCAAACCCGAGACTACACTAGGGACTATGTAGTACCCTGGGCACAGTGTTCAAGGAAGCAATAAGTCTCAGGGTCAGGCAAGGACAGATTGACACCCGAGAATAGGTTGTTTTTTAAATGATGCTCCCTGGGTATGTGGCAGGCCTTACCTCATCCAGGCCTGAGTAGATCCATCAAACACACCGGCACATGCTTATTCATGCACACAGGTACTTGTTTACACCCACACCACCCCAGTACACACGCGTTCTCACTTTTACAGAACCAGTTATTGAGGTCAGAGACTAATTTTGTGATCAGAAATGTCTCCTACCCTAAAACCACTGATACACTTCAAATGCTCCTATTGGACATGTAGTCCTTCAAATTTTAGGAAAGTTTCTCTCTAACAGCATCTGCCAGGAAAACCCAAGCGTAACTGAGGGAGGCCATACTTAAAATTTTAGTATTTGTCTAAACTAAAATCAGCCAAACTCAAGGTTCAGAAAAAAAGACCCAGGGGAAAAAAGAAAGATGCAAAGAAAGACCCTAGGCAGTTACTTGACAAGAGCTTCTTGAGAACTTGCTGTGTTCCACTCACTTTGCAAAATGCTAAAAAAAATTAAATTAAATTAAAAAATTTAAAAAATCCAACCCTTATTCATAACTAATTAAGAGTTTTCCAAACTTTCTGGATGAGGTGAGTGTTATGCCTTATATCTAGATGTCCTCCTCAAAACCTCATTTGCTCATAGGGGGTGCTTTTGGGAAATGACTGGATCACAGGTGTGCTGTGCTGGATTATGGCTGCATAGTAACAGGATTTGCCCACTGATTGGTTTAGCGTAGATGTGGGTCCTGGGATTGTTGAAGAGGGAAGCCCCACTCTGGTTGTGATTGGCTTATAGCCTGAGTGGAACAAAAAAGGAAAAGAAACCTCACAGCTGGTTGCCACGCCCCTCTGCCACACCACCCTGCCTTGGAACCAGCTGACTATGGACTCTAAACTGTAAGGTTAAATAAATCTATGCTCCTTTAACTTTTTGGGTTTCTTATTCCCAGCAATGAGAAAGTAATTAAGACAGTGAGTAAGGCAAGAATAATACTATCCCTACTTTCCACTGGAGGAAACCAACACTGGCAGATTGAGACTAGCCCCCAACAATAGTCCCCTCCTCATTTCCCTGGGCACCTCTCTTTTTCCTGGTCCACATCTGCTTCCAGACCTGGCCCACTGGTCACCAGCAGAACTGAAGATATCTGTCTAGCAGCCAGTATCCTGACTTAGCAGTGTAGACCTTCACAAAATACAGCATTGAGAGAGCAAAGCTGACCTGTTTTTTTGTGAGTTTTAATGCTGCTGACATTTTCATATTTGTGGCACTTGGTTATGTATTAAGCATTTAAGATGCATTTATAATATTAACCTTTTAGAGGGGCCACTTTAAAAGCAGTCATCCTTGCCTGCTTAAAATGCAACTGAGAATGTTACCTGCAATTCCAACAGTTGGAGTTAATGACTCAAAGCTATGAAATGCGGGAACAGGTGGGAGGTGGCAGAGTTGAGAATTTTACTAACAAAGGACCCTCAGCAAAATATCAGATACCCACCCAGTGTTACCACTGCCGTGTCCGGCTCTGTCTCTTCTTCCTGCAGGAATGATGATTTCTGGAAATCACAGCTCTTGCCCTCCTAGGATGTTGGGAACTTGGGAGCCATCACAGCCTTGGGTTTATACAAGGTTGGAAAGAGGAGTCATCCCCAGAAAGGCAACTTCATGCTGCCCTACTCAGATGACTCTGCCTGGAATGAGGGGAGAAAAATTCCCAGGTCTCTGGGGGACACACACTACTGTAGGCCTTTTCTGTGCAAGTCCTTTCTCCAATCCAATCTTCACAGAGATGCCAAAGTGGCCTCTTACAATGTGAAGTTCATCCCCTGAGTAACTTAGCCAAAGGTGAAGGAGTCAGCAAGGTATGGCCCATGGGCCAAATCCAGCTACATCTGTCCAGGCGAATAAAGTTTTTTTGGAACACAACCATACCCATCCAGTTGTATATTGCCAAGATTGTTTTTGCTATAAAGTAGCCAAGCTGACTAGACCATATGGACCACAAAAACAAAAATACTTGTAGAAAAAAAAATGCTGAGCCCATATTTGTAAGATTGAAACCTTAACCTACAGAATATGAGATTCAAGATCTTGCAGGGTGAGACCTTGCTTCTCAGCTTCCACTCTAGTTTATTCTACCTTTCCCCAACACCTCGGGCCCAGTGTTTCTCAACCTTTTCATCTTGTCACTATCTTCTACAAATGGTTTGGTTTGGTTTGGTTTGGTTTAGTTTGGTTTTGGTGGTGGTAATGAGTTTTTATGTTTGCTGCTTTTGTTTTTCAGTACTGGGAACTGAACCAGGGGCCTTCCCACTGAGTTACCTCTGCAGTCAATCTGATTTTCTTCCTTCTTTCCTTCCTTCCTTCCTTCCTTCCTTCCTTCCTTTCTTCCTTCCTTCCTTCCATTCTTTCTTTGTTTTTCTTTTTATTTTTGAGACAGGGTCTGTAAATTGCCCAGGCTTGACTTGAATTTATGATCCTCCTGCCTCAGCCTCCAGGAATGACAGGACTACAGGCATGCACCACTACATCTGGGGAGGGAGTTAAAACAATGACATAAACTTTCCTATCTCAATCACTTCTAAGTATATAGTTTAGTAATGCTAAATATACATATTCACATGGCTACATAACCAAATTTCAGCACTATTTCATCAATTCAAACTGCAATGCTATACCCATGAAACAATGGTTTCCCACTGCCCCCTCCCTGTAGGCCCTGGCAGCCAGCATTCCACCTCGTTTCTATGAATCTGACTGCTCCAGATGCCTCAGATAGTGGGACCACGTGGGATTTTTTCTTTTTGTGACTGACTTCTTTCCCTTACATAACATACTTAAGTCTGTCCTCACTGTAGCTGTTTTTAGATGTATGTTTCCTCTTATCTGGCCAAGAATTTCTAACTGTGCAGATGTACTCTACATCTGTCTGTTTACTGCGACCCTTTGGAGGTCTGCGTACTCCTGCAACTGTAAGACTTTTGTCCCCTCACTCCAGAGCCCATCTTTCCCTCAGCATCAGTTTTCCCTGCCTTAGAGGATGCTCCAGCCATGCCTCCCATGGCTGAGCCACACAGGAGTCCCTCGCTCCTTACCTCCGTGATCTGCATACTACCCACTCTGCCTGCAATTCCCTTCCCCTCCTTTCCTCAAAGACCAAGCTAGAATCACCTTCTAGAGAAAGCCAGCCTCGATTCCCCCAGTTACATCCTCCCTCTTTGTCAGCCAGGCTCATGCCTCTGCCACATGCCTGCCTCTATCTCCTGCCTTACACATACTCTGTTAGGTCCCATTTGAGGTCCTTTTGCCCTTCCAGAAAATCTCCACTCTCTTTGCCTTGGGCAACTCCAGGAGCAATAGACAGCTAATAAATGTTTGCCACATGAATTAGTTCATTTCCTAAGAATGCTGAAAGCATTACTAGCCCCTTTTACCAGTGGAGGAAACTGAAGCTCCAAAAGGTCATACCTTGGAGAAAGTATGCAGAGGGAGGACTTTAGAATCAGACTTCTCAGTGTTAAAACTGGGTCACTGCCATTGACTATCACCTGCATTTGGACAACAGCACTCCTCAGAGCCTCAGTTTCCACACCTCTAAAATGTAGGGCCATGATGAGGATCAGTGAGTTGTTGTGTGCAAGGTGGCCCGGGCAGGACTCAAATGGAAGCCATTTTTAATCTGACAAGAGTCAGGGATATAGCTCTGTGGTGCAGTACCTGCTGGGCAAGCACAAGGTCCTGAGTTCAATGCCCAGTACAAACAAAAAGAAAAATAAAAAATAAAAAGAAATGAATCTATTGAATTGTGGAACTGAATGCTGAAACTAAGTCTGTTAGACTACAGAGTCCAAGCATCTGATTGCTCTGTGCTACTTTACTAGAGTGCCAATCCACCCCTAGACAGTGGAAAGTAAATCAGGCCCCACAGATAACCTGGGGTCATTTGTTCTCTGTGACTTTTGTGGAAAGGGAGCCAACCATACACAGTCAGGTCTCAAATTAGAAGAAACAGAGCTGGAATTTCACAGAAGATATTTCTGCTCATCCTAGGAAGGCTGATGAATCACACTACTCTGCTCTAGGAATCCTTCTATCTCATGGACTAAGGCCATCTGTGAAGATTCAGAGCCTTTTTGCTCCTCTGTGCCATGAGCATTTTGACAAATCTAACCATCCAGTTCCTTTCTGTGTCAGTAAACAGAAACCCCATATCCTACAGAACCTTCTGTCTGACAGGTTGTACCGCCATCAAGTGGTCCTAGATTTGGAGAATCAGAGTGGGTAGAGGGCTCTAACAGATCTTTGAGAAATACTGATCACTCTCTAGACACAAATAGCCTTGAGATACTTCACTCTCTCTCGGCTTCCCTGACTCACCTGTAGGATGGCACTCTGCTAAACAGCTGTGGGGAAGATCACCTCCCTTACCTACCAGTTGCTCTGAAAATCATTTAGCATATAATTTAAAGGATGACCAAAATTTCAATAATAAATATAAATGATATTTTAATGCAGTGCTATTTTAAAAATCAAAATCATTATCAAAAGAAAATGCACAATGATCAAAAGATCCAGATTTTAAACGGTGACAGCACCATTGTTTGCCACTTTTTCTTTTGCTTCAGGCTCCAGTATGATGTGGCATCACCACCACAGTCCTCAGATGTAGAAACTCCACAGAATCAATGACTGACATAGAGATACCATGGTAATGGTCTTTATTTTCAGTTTTGAAGTGACACAGACAGTCTGGGTGAAGGAAGTACTCAGGGCACATGGACAGCATTCAGCATTCCAGGGAGTCTGGCCCAACTCTGGGACTCTCCAAGATCACTCCTGCCCCTGCCGCTGCCCCTCCCCACACCCCTCTACAAAGAATGACAAGAACAGAGCAGGAGGTGAGACTAGAAGAGGATGTAAGTATGGAGACCAGTCCCAAGATTTAGGGTGCATTAATCCCAAGAGAGCTCCAAGACAGCCTTTGGAAAAGAAATTTCTGGTTGAGGTCTCACCAAGATCTACCCCAAGACCCACCATGGGAATCCCAGGCTTAGGCAACTCTTTTTCAACAGCAAGTCCCTTTATTGCGATTACAGCTCTGCCTTCCACTGCTGGGCTCAGCTCCGTTCCTGCTTCTGGCTTTCCAGAAAGCCTCTTCTTTTTCCCTACCTTCTCTTTCACATGCTTACAGCCTACTGATTTTCCTTCCCCTCCAGCCTGGATTCTAGGTTCTATCTTCGGAACTTGCCCCCTTTTCAGGCCCTGAGTTTTTTTTTTTCACAATCATGACAGTTCCACCCCAACTCCATTGCATATGTGGCACGTGAGGCTTATCACAGTCTGTATGAAACCTAGGGCTGTCCTCGAGTGGTTTGTCACACCTGCATGCTCCACTCTGTCCCATACAAGGAATTCACAGGTTTCAACACTTCAGGAACCTCCATACCTTGGTTCTTTGCTCAGGCTGCTCCCTCCACCCTCTTCCTAGTCTCTTCCCTGTTAATCAATGTTGAATGATGACATCACTCCAATGTCACCTTCATTCAAAGGAGACTCTATGACTTAGGTGTCCCCTTTTCTGTGAGTCTGTTATTTCTGTGAAGCTCATGTGCATCTGGATTGGGAGCTGGGTTCCTGGTCTGTGGGCTCCTTGGGTGTAAGGGCCTGGTCTCACTCACCTTTGTGGCCACATATTCTGATATGACAGAGGTGCTTCTTATGTGATAGATCGACGATTCTGACTTTGGATACCATCACATTGGTATACAGGTGACTATAACATCTCTCTCAGCTGTGGTGCCTCATTCACTTCAAAATGCTTGTCCCACATTCTTAGTAACCTGGTGGATGCCACTAGGAAACTCTACTTTTCTCTTGCAACCCCTTAAAAGTATAGCTTCTCTCATATGTACATCCTACTTATGTCTTTAATGACTACCCATGAATGTCTGAAGATTCATCCTGGAGTGCTAGAAGATGCCTAGAATTTGAGGACTGTCATATTTGAATTTGAGCCCCATCTCCCACACATAATGATCTCTGTTATATCGCCTGTGCTACTTGGATTATGCAATCACAGTTTCTGCAATCCATAAAGAAGCTAAGCTTTCCCACCTGCTACTTTATGAAGATTAATTTGAGTGAAGTGTGTGTAAATTACCCAACACATAGTAGGCACTCTAGTGATTCTGGTCTTTATTATTACTATAATTTTCATTTCCTTTTGGTTAGAATAAAGCATGTCCATCATTATGCCCTGGATTTATTTTCACTTTCAGTGGGCTGAGTGCTTCTCATTTCTTGGGATTTTAGGTGTCTGACAATTATCATTTTACCTAGGTGCTAGTGCTGATATTACTTTAACTGCTATCATTTATGTTTTCCCATTACTGGGTTCTCACAATTTAATGTAAAAAGGGGGATAATAGACCTATCTCCTTTGAATCCAGCTGCCAGGCTTGGCTAACATTACACTGGTTTACAGACTTTCAGAACTAACACATAACTGGCATGCTCGTCAGCTCCAAATTTTCAAAGCGATGAGTCAATCCTGACTTATTGTTATTATCTCCTAATAGTTTACACTGTATTGCTCTTTAATTACTCCGTGAATCACGCTGACAGTTCACATGTTTGCTGCTTGCCCGAGTTATTCTTTCATCTTCCGCTGAAAGCACCATTAGTCTCACACTTGCCTGCAGGAAGACGACCCCCATCACCTGCCGAATACACAGGACCCTTTGTCAGTCCTTGTCAGCAGGGGATGACACATGAGTGATCATGGTCTTAGGTGCTCATCTTGGAAGGAGAAGCTGTTGCTTGCATTCTAAACAACCGCTACCAATTACACAGCCCATCCCCCCTTCTTGTGAGCTCTAAACCCTGCACCCCAGAAGAATGCACTCTTTGGTGAACTTCCTTGCAATTTGCTGATTACACATTACCAAAGTGATCTGATATAACTGTGATCACAGGGAATTGGTTGGTCAGAATTGGGAACCAGCTCAACAGCCTAATTTTCAGTCTTACAGATACTCTTCCACACCTGTATAGTCCCTGTAGAGGGGATCAGGGAAGAGAAGCAAATTGTGCCACACAAGGGAAAGTACATGAGCGTTAGAGCCAGAGAGTCCCAAATTTGAATTTCAAACGTGTGCCTCAACACTTTAATGACTTCTTTTACTTTTCTGAGCCTCAGTTTCATCATCCATGAAATGGGTACGTGAACATCTCCCCTTATAATGTGTCTCTGCAAATGTCTCCTCCTGCCAGCTTACTTTGAAGTAAATGAACATTATGAATCTCCCTTTTGAAATCTGTGGACTCTGGAAGTCCTCAGGGCTTCAAAATCAGTACCCCAAGACAAGGATTTGATGCTAAGGGGATTCCAATGTTACAAGGGGCGTCTCAGGCACTTAATGTTAGACTTAGAGCAACTGAGCAATCTCCTTGTCCAGTCCCTTCCTGAGGATGCTGAATGCGTCCATTTTGCAGCTTCGGGCCAAAGAATGACTGTGTTGTGCCAACACCGCTGAAGAAGTGTCTTCCTCACAAACCCGCTTTTTGTTTAAGGAGCAACCCCAGTCCAAGGCTCCAGGAAAAGACTTTCCAAATTGTCAGAAATGATGCATCAGTGTGCAAAATGCAAATCTGTGCCTGGCAGAAGAGGAGCCTTTATACCCACAATCCTCCTCTCTTCTGCCCCCTCCCCCCGAAGCCTACGGGCATAGCCAGATGATTTCCTAACAACATACACCAACAGAAACTTTTTAATTGCTTTTTTTAAAGTTTTTTTGTCCTTAACATTGTTTATTATAATGAAGCTTATTTTATAATGAAAGAAATATGTACTCGCTGCATTTCAAAAAAAAAAAAAAGGAGAAATTTTTCTTCATCTTACCACCAAAAGATAGCTACAATGCTTTAAATTCCTTGGTGTATTTTCTTTCTGTCACTGTGTTGTGTTGAGATATTTTTGCATACTTATAATTCTGCAAAACAATTTTGATTCTCGCTCTTTCCCCTTCACAGTTTTACATAAAAAGTCCTCCATGAGGTAACTCTCTGATATTATTTTAAATGGCTACACAATGTCCCCCTCTTCAGACTGCTCTCAGCCCCTATAATTGCTGCAGAAACACAGAACATCTGAGTTGTGTCCAATTATTTCATGAGCAAAGACCTGATAAGCATCTTGAGGAATGAAACTTTCTTCACATTTGAGATTGTTTCCTTAGAAAATTACTTGGTCAAAGGAAATGGATATTTTTTTATATCTCCTGATTCATATCATCAAATTGCTTCTTCAGGAAAATATTTCACTTCTGAAAAACAAACAAAGAAAAGGTATGGATTTCCAGCCTTCTATTATGTTGTTAGAGCAAGTTCCTGGAACCATCCTCAAGGTTCACCCCTTCTTAAGGATGCACTGGACATTTGGGAGATCAGAGATTGATTATTACATATTGAACAGATGATGTATGGATAATAAGATAGATTGGTACCTGGAAAACCACAAAAATTTAATAAGAGAAAGGCTCTCCTGGGCACATTGCTATAATTTCTGTATGAATGTGAGACCTTGGGAGAAGAAATTGGGCCAGAGGAAATTATTTAAAGTGAGCTGTGCTCTAAACATATGACTCAGTTCAAACTGAGAAGTGTTGCAAGAATAAGACACACAACAAATTTACAAGAGTTAATATTGTAAAGTGTCTCATTAATTACAGTTATGTTTATTATACACTGCAATAATATTTTTTCCATACTGGGTTAGATAAAATATATATCCAAAATTAATTTCATATGTTTCTTTCTACTTTTTAGAAAGTATGATTACAAGAAAATGTAAAGTTACAAGTGTGTCTTACAATACATTTGTTATGGACAGATCTAGAAACAGATATCTATAGTATTTGCCTCCTTGGCTTCAAAAAGGAGTCAGAGACCAAGGTACCATTCACGATACCAAAGAGCTAATAGATGAAGGTATTACTTAGTTAACTGAGGACCATTACTTTGTGGCAAAAAACACTTCTGCCAGTAGAGCAATAACTTTACCTCTCCCTGTACATCAGACTCACCTGATGAGCTTTAAAGAGCAACAATGTTCAATGCTTTATGTCCCCAGAGACCTGATTCAGTGAATCTGGAGAAGGACGTGATGTCATATTTTTCTGAAACTGCACAGGGGATCTTAATATGTGGTCAAAATTAAGAACTACTGTCCAAATGAGGATTACTTACTTCTTATTCACATAATGATATTGACCAGTTAGCTACTCTTCTTTCAGTCTTTTCCTCATCTATATGGTAAGGACAGCGATGGGATGGTGTAAGAACTGAATGATATTATCCATGGAAAAGTATCTAGCACATTACCTGGCATACAGAAAATGCATGATAAATGTGAGGTGTTCTTTTTGACTCATGAGTTATGAATTATTTCTCCATGGCATAACAAAGGCCTATCTTTGACTCAGAAGCCAATAAAACTTATCCAGGAATGCAGACCCAAAACGGTGGCAAAATAAAAATGTACTTGTTTCATCTGTGTCTTTTGATTCTGTGCCTTCGGTGTATCAGAAATTAATTGTTCAAAAGAAACTAAGGCAGCACCCAGCTGACTACATAAGAAATAACTGTGGTTTTAAAAACATAAAATAGCTCTGATTTTAAAAGCAAAAGCAAACACTGAAAATTTTGCTCCATCTGTTCTACAACCTTTAATGAGTACTTTAACCTCTCTGAGCCTTTGTTCCTTCCTTATCTGGACCATGAAGAGAATAATCATGTTTGCTAATGGTATCATCAAAAGGATTGCATGAGATAATCCAACTAGCACAATACTTGAACTTAATCAGAGCTTAATTAATGTCGTTACATTTCCCCTGGTTTCTGTCATAAACTAACTATGACCCCTGGGTAGGTCATAGTTGCTTCCTGGATTCTCAGAATCCTTTAAGATAAAATGAAGATATTGATTCCATGGGTTTCTTCTAGGTCTAACCTTAGAGATAATCTCTATGAAATAGAACATCCCTGTCCACCAAGAAAGAAATGGCAATGGAGAGAGAGATGGGTGGAAGTAGCAAGAACACATGAGACTGCAAAGGATAGCAGCAAAGATGGGCAGAAGAAGAGGATAGAAAGGACATGAACTTAGGGTCCCAAAGACAGGACTACACATCAACTTAGAAGGCATGTTGTCTGGTCTATTATGGATTGCACTGGACTCAAGTTTCCTCACCTGTAAAGTGGAACAATTTAACTTAGCCCTGGGGTATCATGAGGACTCACGTAATGAGCGCTTGTTTATGAGGTCTGGCTCAATTATTGCAGCTTTTGTCTTTATAAGCCTGGCTTATCACTGTCCTTGGGGAATGCTGGTCCCCAAAGCCCTCTCTCAGTCCTACCAGAGGCCAGATGTCCAGGAACCTGCGAATGCACAGAGAATTGGGGAAAACAAGACAGAGTAGGTATTTAGTTCCAGGTCCCCTCCTAGAAGACTCACCATGGCCATACGGTGGGTGAGGAGACCATAGCAAATTTCAGTGTCACAGCTCCGAGAAAAGAGTTTTTCCCATAGAAAGGACAATGCCAACTTCAACAGCAGAGGGGCATGGACCATGGCCAGGTAAGGTCATAGAGAGCAACTGGCCCACGTTTGCTGCCCTTTTATGGATTAAACACATGCGTACACACACACACAAGCTCATGCACACACAAGCGATGATAACTAATCTCAGGTTACAAAGCAACCTGGGTGCAGATCCATGATGAGAACCCAGTTCCTTTCCCATTGGGATAGGTAGGGGTTTTAAGGAAACACCCCTACCTAAACCATAGAAGGTGGAAAGACTGTGCCTTCCCCCTCTTTCCCAAAATATGTCTCTTCTCCTCATTGCTAAAGACAATTTCGTTCTGGGAGAAGAAGACAGTTCTAGAGTGTTTTTCTTGATAGCTCCACAGACCTGTCACTGCACAAATCCACAGGGCAAAAGTAATGATCCCCATTGTGAAGCTGAGAAAAACCAAGACTGAAAGAGGGTAAGTGGGTTGTCCAAGGTCAAGGGACAGCTGTTAAGGGCAGAGCCAAAACTTGATCTCGAATTCTTTTGTTTCAAATTTTTATGTAAAAAGCAAATACTCCAAAGAGAAACCACAACTTGGATATAATTAGCTACCATTTGGAAACCAGGGTATCTTGGCTTGTGACAAGTTTTTTTAGCATTGGCCAAGTTACTTCTGAAATTTGGGCTTTAATTTTCTCATACATTAAATAGGAAGTTTTCCTAAATAACTCTCTTCCAGATGTCACTAGTTGTGACTGGGAGCCTGGGTCCTGTACCTGTTAGCCTAGACCTTCTTATTCCTGAGGGGTGCTATGCCCCCAACCCAATGGGCTTACTGCTATTGAATTTCTCAGCCAAGGAAGAGTTAAGTCTAATCATACTAACAGCTACTGCTTCGAAGCATCTACTTTATCCTATGCATATATGTACCCCAGATCTTAAAATAAATTCACAGAGAGCCCAAATACCTCCATTTCATAACCAAGGAAGCTGAGACATTAAAAGAGTAAGAGATATTCCTACTCTCACACCACTAAAAAGTGAAGCCCTGGGGATTAAACTCACAAATACCTATTAACTAATCCAGGTTTTCACAACTTTGTCACCTAAACAGCCTGCCAGTATTTTCCCTCCAATTCCAAGCCTTTTCCTGCATCTTATAGAAGTCCCTTCCTAAATAAAAAAAGTGACCAATCAGCCAAGGTTCTACCCAGTTTTTCTAGCAGCCTCCCTTCAAGCTCAAGGAGAAGAAAAAATATAGCAAAAGGAGAAAAGTGTTTGAAAATATTCAGATTTACATAACCACTATTTTTAGTGGGGTATCCCCTGGAGACTAATTTCATTTGTAAATATATGTATATATAGCAATCAGTTAGTATCACAGGATTTACTGAGTTTCTATTTTTAAAGACTTCATAAACAACAACTTGTTCTGAAGGAAAGATAAAGCAGAGACAAGAGTTTTCTTTTTTAGCTCTCTGGCCTGATTCTTCCTGCTTCGTGAGAAAAGGGAGACAGCAAAACAGAGTGGGTGAGAGTGAATGCTAATGGACATCGATCTAAGGGGTGAGACAGAGAAAAAGTGAAGATCTTGTGTGACGCCTAAAGAGGTGGTTTTTCAGTCATAGAAACCTCGCCACCAGAAACAGTGGTATTACAGGTGGGGAGGGGAGGGTTACTAGAGCCTGTGGCATCCTGGTTTACCTAAGAGAGGAAAGAGGAGAATGGAAGAGAGAGGAAATAGAGAAAAAAAGAGGAAGTATGATGACAACCGAGCTCCCTCAGAATCCTGGGTCCCTCTCGTTTTGCTCATGGTCCTCAACATGAGAAAGACCCAGCTATCTTCCCCAACCCACTGGTCCTTTTTAGTACCACTGTCAGCGCCATTCTGTTAGTGCTTCTGGGAACCCGGACTCCCCCACTTCCCAGCTCCCTGTGCCCACAACAGCCACGTGCCCTTCGTAACATGGAAAATGCCACTGCAGGGGGGCTTTCCCTCAACTCAGGACTCATTTCCTTCAGCCTCCCTCTGCATTAATTTCCTAGAGCTGCTGTAACAAAGTATGACAAACTGGATGGTTTAAATCAATGGAAATGTATTGTCTCACAGTGTGGAGACCCAGAAATTTGAAATCAAGGTATCATCAGGACCACCCTTCCTCTGACAGCTCTAGAAAGGGAAGAATTGCCTCATTTCTGTCTTCTAGTGGTTTCCAGCCATTCTTGGTGCTCCTTAGCTTACAGCTGCATTGCTGTGACCTCTGCCTTCACTGTCACATGGTCCCCAACCCCCGTGTCTGTGAGTCTTTAAATCTCCCTCCCCTTACAAGAACACCAAACACTGGATTTAAAGCCTACCCAAATCTAATAAGCTTATTTTAACTTGATTGCATCTTCAAAGATTTTACTTCCAAATCAGGTCACATTCACAGGTACAGAAAGTTTGGACTTCACCATATCACAGTCCCACTTATCCACGGAGGATGCATTTCAAGATCACCAATGGAAGACTGAAACACAAATAGTACCAAACTCTATGTATACATATCTAGATGAAGTTTGCTTCATAAATTAGGAACAGTAAGAGAGGGAACAATCATAGTTAAAAATAGAAATACCATAATAACATACTATAGTAAAAGTTATAAGAATGTACTCTCTCATAGCTCTTGCCTTTTGTGGTATGCCAATATAACTAGCACAAATTTTCTGTTCCTTCTTTACAATTTCATAGATAGATTTGAACTTACCATAGCTCTTAGCAACCTCAGCATACAACTTTTTTTTTCTCTCCTTAAGAACTAAAACCTAAAGGAAACATGTTAAGCTTCTTTCTGGCATGTCAGAATTGCCATTGTCATGACTCTTGAACCTTAGGGCTGTTATTAAGTAAAATAAACAGTGGTTTGAACACAAGCACTGTGATACCTTGACTGCCCATCTAATCATTGAGGCTGTTACCTAATGAGCAATGAACAAGTAATGTATACAGCATGAAAATGCTGGACAAATGGGATGATTCGTGCCCTGGGAAGGGTGGAATGAATGGCAAGAGATTTTGTCATAATATTTAGAATAGCACACAATTGAAAACTGAGGGAATTTTTATTTCTGGAATTTTCCACTTAATATTTTCAGAATATAGTTGGTCACAGGTCACTGAAACTGGAGCAGTAGTCAAAGTACTATGTGCATGTCTGGGGGTTGGGGTATACCTGTATCTTTCCAGAAAAAAACAATTCAACTCATGACACCTCCATCATTGCCTCAATCTGGAAAAGGGATCTCTTTTAATGAACTATCTTAGCATTCTGTGTTTCTAGTATAGTACATATTAAACTGATGGTAAGCCTCTATTATCTTCTAATACACTCTCCTCCTTGAGGCCAGAGAAATGATCTCATTCATTCTAGCATCCCCTGCATAGCACACAGCACATGGTAGGTCACCAATTCTTTCATTGTATTTAATCAAACCCATGAATGATAAGTAAATGCACTCCTTGGATTTTCATGGATTTAAAGCACATACCAGACAACATGGTTACATTTATAACTATGCAAAGGCCCTAATCATCTGATGCATAGGGTGCTTTGCTGGGATTGTGGACTATAATAGTGAATAAGAAGCCATCCCAGACTTCAGGGCTTAGGAAATATACCACATAGTTCAAGAATCAATAGAAGAAGAAATTTCTAGTCTAGAGAGGTCAGAGGCAGTTTTACAAAGGTGAGATTTGAGAGGGACCTTGAAGAAATGAAAAGATAATGAGAAATAAGAAAAGAGGTGTTCTGAGGAAGGAACCATCTGATCAGCAGTGTAGCAGAGGTGTTTTGGGTGCAGTGTGAGATAATGTGTTGTCCTTTTGGTTAAAGGAAATTTTTTCTATTGAATACAACTGGGAAGTGAATTTGAAGGAGACTGATTTGAAACAATAAAGATGACTGACTCATTGACCGATAGGTCTAGGCATTTTTGTGTAGACAATGAAAAACCCAGAAGTACATGTTAGTCTGGGCAAGCACTTGTTTAAAGGTTGTGGTGATGAATCAGGTAGAGGGAAGTAGGGTCTGCACTGGAGCTGTATTGGGAACAGGGGAAAAAAAGAGCAAAGTGAAAGAAATTATGGAAGAATTGTTAAGATTCCATGACTGATGGCACCACTGCATCAACGCTAGGAAAACTGTGCTCCATGTCTTTATGGAGCTTTCATGAGGTAATAGGGGCCCTTTAGGGAAAAGTTACTCAGTAATTCTCCAGGCCTTCTCCAGCTTTGGGAACTGCTGTTTCTCAGGGGAAAGGTGATTTTTGGACTGAGTTGTGCATGCCCAGCAGAATCTTCCCATCTAATGAGAACTGATTGCTTACTTTGTGATAAGCATTGTGCTAACTAGTTCAATAAACAGCTGTTGGCTGAACCCCGATTACAACCCCTTGATGCAGATATTATTTTCTCCACTTTACAGGTAAAGAAATTGAGGCTCAGAGAAGTTAGACAAATTGTTCAACATGAGTCAGTCAAGCAATCTATCCGGTTCTAGTGTTTGTTAAACTTAGCAGTGAGGGTGGTAGGAAAAGCATGTACTGAGAGCCATAGGCCCACAAGTTCTAATACCATTCACATCAGCTATAGCTCTGACAGTGACCAAGTTAATGACCTCAATATCCTTGCCCATAAAACTAGATAGAATCATAACTGCTTTGCTTATTGTATCAGATGCATGGGTAAAAATTAAAGTGGGGTGAGGTATTTGCAATGGCTCCATAAATTTTGACATGCTACAAAAGTATACAGCAGATCACATCTCTAAAATAAACATAAAGCACCTTGCTTCTAAAATTTAGACCACTGGATCTTATACCTTGGTTAAATTGTTTGATGACTGCATTATCTGTTTTCTCATCTACAGAGAAAGGACTTCCCTATGGATTAAATAAGATGTTAAAAAAGAAAGATGCTATAATCTCCTTTGAGAATCTGCTTTTTCTTGTTTTCCCCATGTCAACCAGAATGATCCCAGCAGGAGTATTATCATCCCTCAAGCTGCAAAAACCCAAAACCTGGTAGTTGTATCTCACATCCGCCTTTCCCTCACACATCACTTTCATCATCAAATTTTGTCCATTCTACCAGCCAAATGCAACTTGCTCCACTCCATCGCTTCTACCACTCTTTCTATGCAACCCACCTTAATCTTTTCCTCTTGCTCCTCTGTCCTCCTTAGAACTCAGAGTAACCTTTTTAAAAACATGAGCATAAGTATGTCTTTATCCAGCTTGACACCTTTTAATAGCCACCCATCACCTTTATAATCAAGATCTAAATTCTTTCCCAAACCCACAAAGCCTCTGGTCTGAATGTGGACTGTCCCTTCAGCTGGCTTTGGGGTTTTTCTCCCTTCTTAACCTTTTCTGGGTTTCTCTGAATATCATTGTCCTTCCTGCCTCAAGACCTTGGTGTAAATTATTCTCTCTCAGCTAAGAATGTTTCCCCCATGTTCTTCATGCAGTAACTCCTGCTCAGCCTTCAGGTACTAGCTTCAAATCATCTCCCCTGTAGAGCCTTCTCTCACTAACCCACACTGGTTTAGAATATCTTATGACATCTCTGAGATCCTTGGTCTCTTTTTTCCCAGCAGTTATCACACACTTGTTTACTTAATCCTTTGTGTGACTAGCTTTTATCTGTCTTGCCACTAGGCTGTGAGCTCCATGAAGTCAGGGTCTAGTTTTACTTGTCTGTGCACCGTGGCACCACCAGGGTCCAACCCCTAACAGATAATCAATAGACAGTCATTAAACAATGGAAAGAGCATCAGATGAAAAACCTCAAGCAGGGAGCCTGAAAGAAAGTCAGCATTTTGGCCTATATTCTTCCTTCTCTTCTCCCTCCACTGAAGCTCTGACCTAAGCTGGAATCCCAGTCTGTAAGGGACAATGACAAACTATGCCACATCTTTTTTCCAAATCTCTTTTTGGGACATTCCTGGTAAATGAATTGGAATGGATAGCACACTAGGCAAAGCCTAGAGAAATGATGAGTAACGGCTTCCTATCTACTCTCCCCCCACTTTCTTCTCTAGGGTAGTGAGAAGTGACCTTTCTGGTGTTGGCCATTACTGCCACTGACTCTTAGGATCCTCTCTTAATTGGGGAAGAAAGTGCAACAGTAGTTCAGTGCCTTGGTCAAATGTCAGGGGACAACAATGAAATGCTGAGACAAGAACAATACTGGCTCCATGGAAGACGTTTCTGGAAGCATCAGGCACTGGGGAATGGTGCCCTGATTCTGCACACACCATTCCAGGGGCACCTGGCAACCATGTGTCTTCTAGCCCCCTGGGTTCCTATGCAATGACCCTTCTTATATTTGTGTGGTTCTGTCATATTCCTTTTCCTGCTGGAATCTGGCAGGCGGGCAATTAGTGGGGTTAGGAATGAATCATAGCAACATCTGTCAGAACAGCCCCAGACTGTTATCCTCATTCACTGAATGTGGAAATCAGGGGGCAGAGTCAAGCTGTCCACTGGTAACACACAGAGACTGAATCACAAGGGAAAAATCTTGCTTTGCCAACAGCCTTGTTCTGCTTCCTGAAATAGTATTACCTGTTGCCAAAACTGAACGAATGGGATGAGGCCATCTTTGGGGAAACTGAAGCGTTTGATTTAAGGACACAAACACCAAAACTCCTAGGAATCAACCCAAGAAGACCCAATTTACTTTTGACACCTGTTTTACACTACAGATGCCTATATCTCTTACTGTCTGTCTCTGACCTGTGATCTCACCCTGGACTACAGATGATTTTCCACTTTTTAGTGAGGTATAACATATCTATATGGGAGTAAACAGCTCACTGAATTCTGGCAAAGTGAGTATCTGTATGTTACCAATGTTCAGATAAAGAACAAGAACTTTACCAGGACACTGACACACTGGTTTCTAGTAACTAATCACCAAAATATAACAGCTATCCTGACTTACATGAGCATATATTCGTTTTGCCTGTTTCTACTTTATATGAAAATGGAATCATGTAGAATGTACACTTTTGTGTCTGGCTTCTTTAGCTCAGTGTTAAATTTATAGGATTCATCTATACTGTTACCTATAGTTGTGGATATACCACAATTTGCTGCTCCATTCTACATTGATGATGGTGTTGGCAGTTTCCTGTGTCTGTGACTACTGGAAATAGTGCTACTGTGAAATTCTTGTACAAGTATTTTGATGAATACATGAACCCATTTCCATTCTATCTGATGATAGAATGCCTATGTCATAGGATCACTGTATGTTTAGATTTAGGAAATATTGCCAGCTCTCCTAAATGGTTGTACTAATTTGCACTATTATCAGAAAAATGCAAGACTTCCATTATTGTCTTGTCTCTTAAATTATTCTCCAGCTAGTTGTGTATCTATTCGGGAGGTATGAGACAGCTATAGTTTCAAATACCGTAGCCCTTTGCTTTTCTGAATCATCAAACCATTTCCTAAATTATCAAAATTCAGTTACCTCTATCTTCTGAAAGCAAACTGCTCATAAATCATGCAATTTCCTCACTGATGCTTGCTCATCCTTCATTATGCCATGAGACATCACTTCGTCCAAGAAGCTCCTACTAACCCATGCTTGAGCTGGAAATGATAACCCTCCTCTTTGCTCCCACAACCCTCTGCTGCTCCAACTTGCCTAGGCCCCTCAGTCATTTTAAAGGCACCTGTCTCCATCAGTCTATTAGACAGTAACATTCTTAGAGGGTGCTATCATGCCTCAACCAGTTTTGCTTTCACTAATTAGCACCACACAAAGCTCCAGGTGGCTCAGAAAATGATAATGAATGAATGAATGAATCTTCTTAGTGATAAGTTCACTGAAGGCAGAAGTCAAGACTTCTAATATTCTAGTATCACCCTAGTGGATACATTGGGTGCATAGCAAACACTCAATAGAGGCTTGCTACAACAAATTGGCAGGAATCACAAACCAACTCCTCTACTTGCTTAAGGGAAGACTCTTGCTGCAAACCTCCAGAGCAGGGACAGGCAGAAAAGTTTCACTCTAGCTAGATCTTGGTAACATTTGGATCTTACTTCCTACTAGTGTTTCCCACTGTCACTTGGGAGGCAGCGTGGGATGATTCAGACATGTTTATCACCCTCTCACAGTGCTGTCTTTGCCCCACTTCCAATCTATCCCAGACTCTGATCTCCTAAGATCTGAAGTTAAGAGCTGGAGTGGTGGTGATGACAATAAAGACAGATTCACTTCCTCCACTCACAAACTCTAGAGAGCAGATTCACAAGAGAGGGTAATTCTAACTGCTGTGGGATGGTTCTGACCTGTTGCTCCTCTATAAGTATCAGTCTTAAGAAGTGAAAGCCAGAGCAGAGGACCCATGGTGGTCCTTCCTGAGTTCTAGACAGATGACCAGAAAGTCATGGTGTCACAGGTAGCCTGATTCCCAGGGCTGCCACCACTGCTCCTGCTATCATTCAACTTTCAGTACTGTGGAGTGTCCAGTCAACCCATGGCTCAGGGAATAGTATATTTTCAATGCTCCAGTTAACCTGGCATCATGCTTCTCATTAAGGAGTCATTAAACTCAGCAAAAAGAAAATACATAATGAAAGTTTAGTGTTCTCATTCCCCATGTAAAAAGGAAACATTTCTACCAAAAATTTGATAGAATGTATTTACAGCTTACTTTCCCTGAAGACTGAGAAACGGCTATTTCTGAATCTTACCTCCAGAAAGGAGTAAAACATTTCCTTTTAGGAAGAAAGGAAATAGTAATAGTAATAATAATAATAATAATTGCTAGAAACATGATGTTATGGCTTGTTTCCATCAAAATTCATGTTGAAACTGGTCCCTGTGTTAGTCAACTTTCTTTTGCTATAACAAATACCTGAGATAATCAGTTTATAACGAGGGAAGATCTACTTCGGCTCACAATTTTGGAAGTTTCAGTCCATAGTCAGTCAGTCCTGTGGCTTTTTGGACTGTAGCAGCACATCAAGCAGCAAACATGTGGCAGAGAAAGCTCTTTTACCCCATGTCTTGGCATGGAAAGAGAAAGAGGGCTGGGACCCTCCAGGGGCACACCCCCAATGACTGGAGACCTCACACCAGGCCCTGCCTCTGAAAGGTTCCATCATATTCCAGTAATGCCATGGGTTGGGGACCCAACCTTCAACACATACACTTTTGGGGGTTATTTATCCAAACTTCAGCAGTTCCCACTATAATCATGTAGAGACATGAGGCTTTTAGGAGGTTATTAGATCATTAGAGCAATGAAGACCTTTTTCACAGGGTCAGTTCTTGCTTTCACATCACAGGACTAGATTAGTTACTGTGAGAGCAGGTTACTGTAAAGAAAGTTCAGCTTCTTCAGCTTCTGTGACTTTCTCTTTTGCGTGTTCCCTCCTGCTCTGGTTTTCCTCCATGAGCTGAAGTGGCATGGAGTTCACACCAAAAGCTAAACAGATATAGCACCATGCTCTTGGCCGTCTAGAACTGTGAGCCAAAATAAACTCATTTTCTTTCTAAATTACCCAGCCTTGTGTAATTTGCTGTAACAACAGAAAATACACTGAAAGGCACATTAATCTTTTTGGTGTGTGTGCCCAAAAGAATCTTACAGGAGTATGTATTTTAATGCAATTAAATGATAAACAATTGGCAGGGTTTGGTATTTTCACAGTGACTTAGTTTCAGTTTTATTCTTCTGTCTCTGCTATGTTGAGAATACATAAGATGAGGTTTTTGTTGGTCTATAGGAGAAAGTGATATACATCTATCAAATACAAAGTACTACTCTTGGGCCCAAAGAAATAATGGTACATGTGATCATTTAACCATTTACTTGATGCTTACTATGTGCTAGGAGCTGAGACACAGATAAGTGTAAGTCCTTCCTGTGGGCAGTGCAAGGTAGAGTATGGATGACAGGCATTTTATGAGATCCACTAAAACACAAGTACAAGAGTACAGTGGGAACAAATACACAATCATGGAGTTCTGTTTGTGCTTGTATTTTTTTTCAGTCCTAGGGATTGAACTCAGGGCTTTTGCACTGAACTACATGAGCTACATCTCTAACCCTTTTTATTTTGAGACTGTGTCTCACTAAGTCACTAAGTTGTCCAGACTGCTTCAAACTTGTGATTCTCCTGCCTCCGTCTCTCAAAATGCTGGAATTACAGGGAAGCACCACCATGCCCAGCTCAGTAATTTTAACCAAACATTTCACAAGCTCAAGGCTGGGATGAGTGTCATGAGACTGTGGAGACCACCTCCACCCTAGCAACTCCCTGCTCCAAGCACTGCTTATTAGAGCCCCAGGAACTCCTCCTTATTCCCAGTTTGCTTGGTTGTTCTCAATTCCTTCCATGTAAGATTTCCACCAAGCCCTACAGTTTATATAGGCCCAGAAAGAGAATGGTCTGAATCTCTCGCAAACACAGAAAAAGCCTGGCCTCTCCCTTGTCCACTTCTGGCTGCCCGATAGTGTGGTCGTGACCAAATACCTGGGTAGCAGGTTGCCCATCCCCAGTGTGAGACATTGTGGGGTTTTTGAAGCAAGAAAAGCTACCCATCAGTGCTAACCATATATTAAACTGCCCTGACTGAATGTATGGGATTACAGTGTCTAACAGGCAGACCTTTCAGTCCTTCCCACAGACTTTCTCCACATTTCTGGCTGCCCCAGATTTGTTCCAAAGAACATTCTTTGTAGACCTAGAATCGCTTTCCTTCCATTAAGATCACTGCCTCCAGAAAATGAACATTTTCCCCCTCCCCGAAACTTCAACAAAAAATGTCTTCTCACACCAATACTTCCCTGGTCGGTGCAACTGTTTTCTCCCCTCCTAAGAAAAAGAAAGCTCCTCTGCTTTTCCCCAGCATGCCTTCTATGCATGCTCCCCAGGGCCTCAGAGGGCATTTACTTTATAAGGAGGAGCAAAGGAACTTTCACTAGAACAAAGAAGGGAAATAAAAACAAGTTAAAACCTGAAGCAGACATCCTGCTGTATTTATTTGCTCCATTAATAAAGTAATGAGAAACAAAACCTGTTGTTCCGGAGGCAGAAGCTTAGGGTGCTTCTCTAAAAAATTGTCTGGCCATGCAAGAGTGACATTCTGCCTCAATGAAGCAGGCAACAGGGAGGGAAACTCACTTCCTACTATCAATTCCTAGCTGCAGAAGAGACCTGTGTGCAGACTAGGCACCCAGTCCTCCTCATAATTCTGCAGTAGGTGAAGTCAATTCCCCGCTAAGGCAGACTAAGTGGCAGCAGGCAGTCTGGAATCCAAACTCACGTACAAACAAGATTGTTGGATCTCTTCCTAACAATGGGTTTTTTTAGAGAAGGGAAAAGAACGCAAGGAGACCCTAGAAGCCCAGACAGCATATCAGAAAGTAGGGAGCCAGGAAGGAAGGGTATATACCAGAAGGAAAGGAGGACAGCATCAAGAGAAAGCTGAATTCCAAATTCACCTACCCTCTGATGCTGGAGGCTGCCAGTGCTGTCCCAACACCATTTTATCTCTGTGATCAATGTGAGACTGCACAAACACAACCATGAAGTCTTTTCTTTAAATTCTGTCTTGGCTTATGCTGGAGGTTTTATTTCCTGGAAGCATCTCAGTGTCTACTCTTTGGCCCACCTACAAACAGAGACAAGTGGGGGTGGGGGAGAGAGACCCATTGTTTATAAAATACCAAAATCCCAGCTGAAATGCCACCTTTTCCATGAAGCTCTTTGAGATCTCTCCCCCTAGAGTGCTCTTTTGCACTAAGAGTATGTGGCAACTTTGACCTTCCTTTATGAGATTCATGTCTTATGGTCATTTATGAATCTATTTCATCTCCCAACAGTCTGTAAAACTCTTACATGCAAAAACTATGTCTTAGTTATTTCTGTTTCTTTATGGTACCCAGTACAACACCTGGATCAAAGAGGGTTCTCCAAAATTACCTATTGACATAATTATTCTCCTAACCCAAAACTCACTGGGTGGAAAGGAAGTATAAGGAAGGTGAGGTGATTATTGGGTGCCCCTGTATGCAGGAGTTAGATGAAGCTCTAAATATATAAATGAGAAAGATAACTTGAAAGAAACTCAAAGACACATGCAGTTGGTCCCCTTTATCCATGAGTTCCTCATCCACAGATTCAATCAACCAACTGTAAATTAAAATACTTGGAAAAATATTGAATCTGTACTGAATGTGTACAGGCTTTTTGCCTTGTCATTATTCTCCACTGGATACAGTATAGCAACTATTTACATAGAAATTCTTTTGCTTTAGGTATTATAAGCAATCCAGAAATAATTTAAAGTATATAGGAGGAAGGCAAGGCTACATGCAAATGCTGCATCATTTTATACAAAAAACATGACTATTCATGGATTTTGGTATCTTCTGGGGTCCTGGAACCAATCCTGCATAGATGCTAAGAAGCAACTGGGTAGGGATATTAACAATACAGGTGTGATCAGTGAAGACGAACCAAGGGGCTGCTGACCCAAGCTGGGAGCAGACACTGCCCAGGAGGACATTTTAGAGGGGTAGCCTTTATGCTCCCCTCTACAGCACAAGGCCTTGATTGCAGGAAGAGGAACTCTTCACATTGTGACCAGGCATGGGAACCAAGTACTTCAAGGGAAGCAGGTCTTCTGTGCCAGATGGAGGGAAAAGGCAAAAGAAACTCCAGACAGCATTCAAACTTCTTGGGTGCCTGATTAATTGCTTTAATTAGCCAGCCTGTAAACATTAAGGCAAGCGGCATGGATGGTAATAACCCAAGATTAGGCCTCAACAACTGCACTGATGTTTTCCTAGCAACTGGACCCCAGTTTCCAAAGTTGGTCCTGGAGCCAGTGAAGAGAAACATGCATGGTGTGATCAAAGGCAGACCAGTGCTGATTAGCGCCGAGCGTCCTACCTTGTCAGCACCAGCTCCCAGAATGAATTAAGTGCCTACCAAATGAATGTGTGCCTGGAAAATCTCTAAAGTGGATTTTGTTCTTGCCCAAATGTTACCCAGTATTTTAATTAACCTGGGCTTATTGTTCTAATTACTTGAGCTTTATACTGTGAATTGCTGTTCAGGAGTGGTGACGATCAGTAAACACAATTACCATGTATAATATTTCCAGCAAAGCTTTGCCCTTAAAATTTTATTTAAAAGATAATAATTAGTAACATAAATCTTTAATTTCTGGTTCACTGGGGCTAACAGACTGAAAAGGATGGAAGAAAACCTTTCTTCATGAAGGAGAAATTGTCTTAATAGTCACCCATCATCTAATAATGTAATGGTCCTTCTTTACTTTGAGAAATAAACAGCAAAAAAATAGGTAAGGATGTAAAAAGATGCTAAGATATATTGCCGAGTGAGAAGAAAATGAGGCATAACAGAATGTAGGTGACAGCAGCATTTTTTAAAAGTAATTCTTAAGAAGCCACCATGTAAGTGTTCGTGTTTGAATGTGTGCCCCTAACATGCAGAAACTTATACACCAAATGCTTTGCACTCACTTTCCCTTGGAATTAAGACCGGAGGTAGTGGGAAGATTAAGAGAGATTCTTCATCTCCATCTTATATAGTTCAATATTTAAGTTTGAATGTTGTGACAGTTGTATTGCTTTGGTAATTGAAGCAGCACTTAGAATCTGGAAGCCACTACTCCTAGAATAAACAAAAGGCATTGCAGCACAGGGTCCTGCCTAGGAAACCCAAGGAGGCTCAGCTACACAAGCCCATGGCCTTAGAGAATCCTCTTTGTATTCACAGAGGCATTTTATGGAACTTGAACCTCTCTGTCTTTCTCCCTGAATTCTGCTCCTGTAGTTTTCTCCTGTATTTTACAATCCTTTCTAAGCTTTTCTGTGTTTTTTCTTGGTGCTCAGTCCATCTTCTTCCATTGGCTCCTGGAGTCATCCATTTCTGTCCCTGTCATTCAACTCCACCTAAGGTTTGTCCTTGACTCCTGTCCTTAGTTTGCTAACTCTCTCTTCCAGGAAAACTCAGCCTCCACTCACTCTTCATCAAGACCTTGCTTTCATCAGCTGCTCTCCCAGGGGCTCTTCCCCTGGGCTCTCAACCCAGTCGAGCGCTGTAGGACACGTATTTCTGATTCAGTGTGAATTCTTGACATAGGCCAATTATTCATTATTTGGTGTTATACAAAGCATCAAATTTTTTAGTGAAAAAGAGAAAGTGAATGAACTGAACTTTAGAAAAAACACTACTTTCAATGGTATATATACCCAAGAGATTGTCAGGATGATCCTTATTTACTTGATTTTTACTTTATAGCTCAATATTAGAATTTAACTTTCATCTAAGATGCAATTCCAGAGAACTTCATTTAATGAGATTTGCCTATAATGGAGATACATTAAGATGTCAAGCTGAATTCCAGTCTCCACCCCTTATTTGAAAGGTAGGCAATATTGAGTTCAGAGGTGTTCACTTATTCATTCACCCATAAAACTTTAATTCATTCCTTCACAAGCAATTATTTCCTCACTATAGACTGATTGACAAGTGCTGGAAGTGCCAGGGTTAAACGGTCAAGGTCCCTGCAACCCCACTCTCACAAAGCCCCAAATGCAGCAAGGAAAGTTACCACAGGAGTAATGAAGAAGAGGTTATCGCAGAAGTGTGAATCAGTCCAGTGGAGCCACCATATAGCACAAGATACAAATAGCATGAAGCAAAGCAAAGGCTGATAAGAGCAGGCGCCAACTCTGGTCTCAAAATAGGCCATTGTCTAGCTATAGAAAGACAGAGTACATATTGTGAGAGAATGCAAAAGAGTCACCACAATATTCAGGGAGAGCGGGACTAACTCTGAGTAGCCAGGAATGGCATAACAGAGAAGGCACTATGTGAATGATCCTGAAGAATGAATAAATGTGTGTCTAACCTGGCCACAAGGGCAAGGCAAAAGGTGCTACAGGCAGAGGAAAGGAGCTAGTGCAATGCCATCGTGTATGCAGGGGCAGTCAATGAATTAAAACACTTACAACTCAGAGTACTTGTTTGGCAGTAGTGGACATCAGTATTTGTTCTAGTCAGCAGAAGTTCTGGGGGGAGGAGCTCTGGCTGTTCTTCTAAGTAATCTCACTTCATTTTGTACCCAGCTGAAAGACACATGTGTAGATCTGTATTTCAGAACTACCTCTCTGGGATTCCTAGAGGATAACAGAGTAGAAACTAAATACAGGAAGACTTGAAAGTGAATTAACTCATTAGTTCAGACACTCTTAAAAAAAAAAAAAACATGAGGCTGCATTATAATGAATGGAAGGGAAATGAATTGAACCAATGTGTTGATAATAAACTCTGTATAAGACTCCAAGTAGGATATTTTATGCCTTTCTGCTCATACAGTGCTTACAATACCACAGGAGGGGAAAAGCAGTATTTTGGACTCTACTTTGCCAAGGATAAAAGCAGGTAAATCCATTCCCAAGGCCATACAAGAAAGTAGTTGAACCAGAGTTCAAGCCCAAGTCTATTCAATGTTTCAAAACAAAGGTCGATATGCTAAAAGCTAAATGAAACACACTTGGACAATTATAAGAGGATCAGTATGGAAGACAGTCTTCCTTATATTGCCTGTATATCAAGTAGTGGGTGCAGTGTTATAAATTCCTAATGGTAAATTTCTCTGGGAAAGTGATACCAAAGAACTGTTTCCTCTCTTAAACGGCAGGATCATGTTCTCTCTCAGATTAAGAGAATTATTTAACTTTTTCTTTCTCTCTCTTAAATTGTTTACTAACAAGCTCTTAAAGTCAGTTACCATGTTAACCCATGTAATTACAATATGTGCTTCCCAACATGCTCTAATCCTATTTCTTATGTCATATATATATATATAGATTTTTTTAAAGATGATACAAAGATTTGGTACATAAATAGAAGCCATTTAAGAATAACAATACAGTACACGCTTTCTACTTGCCTAGTTTATTTTTCAGTCATTGTTCTGAACAAATTTCAAAAAACAAAAATGCAAGAATGAGCAGACAAGGTTTATTTCCTCCTGGGCTCTAAGGGAGATGTGTTCCGAGGTAGCAGCATTGTTCTTCCGTAGAAAGTTTTTGGTGTATGCACCAGGTATTGCTTTAATCAGTGCACTTTGTTTCCAGTAGGTACCAAACACTTGATTGCTATGATATGCTAAATCACATTTAATTGCTCTAACATGCAAGGTTGTTTCTATCACCTCCAGTATATAGATGAGAAAAAGCGAAGCTTAAAGAACTTAAATAATTTTCTCGGGGTCACACAGGTACGAAACAGAAATCAGATTTGAATTGAGGGTTCTCTCATCCCAAAGCATGTTGGGTTTTTCCTTTACTGAAGAAGGTCTAGTTTCCTTAATCCTTTTGTGATCAGGCAAGTTTGTAAGTCTCATGCAGCCTCCTATCTCCCTACACGGCCAGCTTCCCAATTAATTTTTTCTAAAGAAGGGAAAAAGAAGCAGAAAGGCCTGATCCAAGCTGTATTGACAGGACTAAATATCCTAACTGGCTATTTTTCTGACCTAAAGCAAATGCTTTCAAAGCATAAAAATAGAATCTTTCTTTTCCATTTATCTTTGTTCTTAAGAACCACAGAATGAAGAATGTGTCAGACCCCCTGACTTGTCTATCTTTGTGAAAAAAAAAATTTTTTTTACATCTTTTACACTGAGCTCTTCTGCTTTTTTATGCGGCCTGGTAATGAAAACTCCAAGTGCAAATCCTAATATCAAGTCCATGTTACATATTAAACCCCTGCCCTCCTGGCCCTCTCCAGAAGGGCAGACTTCAGGGGGAACACTTCAGAATTAAAGGACTAGAAATTCTTCCATGTAGTGATCAAAATTTACCTTCCTTTCTGTCCGCCTGGGATAGAAGGGTAGATCTGTGTGCTGGAAGCCACATTTCAGAGTGTCCATGTTCCTGAAGAACAAGCTTAGTTAAGAAGGAATTGCACTTCAGGGAAACCCAGCTTACTTAGATAATGGCTTTCAGACAGTCCCCTCCTTGTGGTCTGAGATGGAAGAAAAGAAAAAAAGAAGGAAAGAGAAATTGACATGGTTGTGTCATGAAAAGTATTGAGAGTTTCCTCTGCCTGCTCCCTTAATCCTTCCAGCAGTCTTTCAACATAGTTCCAATGAGAAAACTCAGAATCTGAGTGGTAACATGCTTGGTGGAAGGACTTGAGCATTAGCAAAGAATGGCGGTGCAAAGGCAAGCCCATGTCACTCCAGCTCCAGAGCCCTTTACCACCACATATATAACCACAGGTGGAGCAAAACCCTGAGAATAGCACACTATTCATGAAAGAAGATCCTGTAGGATAGAGTCATTCCTCACATTGCTCTCTCTCTTCAGCTTGCCATAATCAATTAGCCCAAGTTCCACCAGCAATCTCTTAGTAGACTTCTGGCACAGTCATTTCCGCCACCATCACTTGTGGATTTTCAGGAGGGCCTCCCTTCACTTAGCTATTCTAGTCCAGATAGCGAAGAATCTCTTTCTCTCTAGATTCAGCCAGGAAACAATGGGAATACTTCAAACAGCATATATAATGGTCAAGTACAAGACAGAAGAAATGAGAGCAGGGAGTCAATCAGCTTCACAGAAGAGGGATTTCTTAAGAAATGAAGGATCCTATCCCCCTCCAGGTATCTGCATGCCATAGTAATTAGAAGAGTTTTTAACTTTGTATTTCATACAGAAAACACAGGAGTTTGTAGAGAATGGTGAAGTCAAACACTCCTGCGATGAAAATGATATATATTTATTGGGCATAATTATATACAATAAACCATACAATGGCTTGGGATGATACTAGATGACAGGAGAAGCAATAACTCTGAAGAATAGGAGTAACTCTTAACCCTTGTAGTTAAGGGAATATTTTAAGCACTGTACTGAGCTACTTTTTCCCACACTTCCATGCTGACAGATTCACTTTCTACCTTAGGTTTTTGTCTACTAATAATGGAAATCTAGCTTTTTGCCTCTACATCCATTCTTTACTGATTCTTTCTCAGTTATATTTACGGATGTATTTATCTCTGTCCAAAGTGCTAAGTATGTGTAGTTCTTACTTCTTGCTGCTCTTTTTCATAGGATGACTAGATGATTCTGCTGCACTTGATTTAGCTGACTTTAAGAGTTCTGCATTGGGTCATTTTTGATATATTGGCTCTATGTATTGGTTTCATGATGTTTCTGCTTTGTGCATTGAGAAAGTGCAATGCATTATATTTCTCAGAAAAGCCACTGCCTAATTTGGAGTCCATGATGAAATGGAATTATCTGACTAGGTATAAAACTGGACATCATAACACTTCTTGTGTCACACCATTACAAGTTTCAATAATAGTTTAGGATGCTACCATTTTAAAATGGCTATCATTCACTAGATGTAAGCCCAGTTGGAAGGCTGAGGCAGAAAGAAAGCAAGTTTGTCCCTAACCCCAGCAAATCAGCAAGACCTTGTCACAAAAAAAAAGAACTGCTGCCATCTAAATTTGGTTTTTACATACCAGACACTGGTTTAATAGGTTGCATTCATTATTCTCATTTGATTCAATACTCACAGAACAAATGACAATGTTAGCACTACTAGTTCCACGTTAAAGATAAGGAGACGGCGTTGGACAAAATGCATAATGCAGTCAAGTTTACATGTGTAATAAGTTACAGAGCTAGGCACTTATGTGCTTCATAGCTATCCCAAAGGCCACTGAACAATCTTAACTTGATTTTGAAGGTAAAGGGGGTCTCTAACAGATCTTACAAAAAGACAAGTGAAGTGTTTTGATTTGACAGCATTAAGAAGAATGGGTGGGTGTGGGCAGAGGTAGAGACTGCTGTGTATTCCAGATGGTGGGGTTTTGACAAAGTTAGTGAGAGTTGGGCCTGGGATATAGCTCAGCAGCACAGCACCTCCCCAGCAAGCATGAGGTCACGAGTTCCAACCCTTGTACCAAAAAAAAAAAAAAAAAAACAAAAAAAAAACCTTGGTGAGAGTTTAAAGAGTGAAAGAAAGGCAGATGGTTTTGAGAGATGCAAAGAATTTGGATCAAGAATATTTGGAATGATACCTGGGCTTCTGATGTTGTCAGGTTGGTGGATGATGGAACCATTTGCTGAGGTGAGAAATGTCAAGGGAGAATAATGGCCAAAAGAATGAGGTCAGCATTGGTCATCATGCTGAAGTTGAAGTGTGTGAGAAACATTCAATGGAGCCTACAAAAAGAGCTGCATACGCAGATCTTGAATTTGGAAGCAAGATTTGCCAGGCTTAGAACTCATCACTCCAGCCCTGAGAGATGAAACCAGGGAAGTAGATGATTCTCCAAAGAAAATAGTATATATAATAAGAGGTGTGATGACAAAAAAAAAGTGATAGAGCTGATAACAGGAAAGCATCTCTTCTTGGAGTTCATATGAAAACTTTCAACTTTGCTTCTAGACTCTGGGCTACCTACAACCCCATGCCTAATAGACGCCAATAGAATTGAGACCTCTATGCATGAATGAGTAGAAATTCTCTCTCCATGTTACAGATTTCTACATATTCTGCTTAGGGCAAATAAGTACATGAGGAATCAGCACTTTCCTGCCTTTCAGATAAACATGCATATGCTCATAAGACACTGGGTATCCTTGCATCATTTTTCCACCACTGCCTAGACACACACACACACACACACACACACACACACACACACATTGGGATCAGCCGGAATGTATATATGGTTGTACATTGTCAAGAAGAAAGAGGACAGACTCTGGAATCAGACAGGAATGACTTCAATTCCCACATTTAATGCATCACCACGCACAAGATATATCATCTCTCTGAGTGTCAGTTCCTCTACCTACGAAATGTGTTAATCATATCTAGAAATCTATAAACAGGATTGAAAAGATCAGGTAAGATGCAAAGCTGCTAGGGCGGGACCGTGAACAAAACAGGTGCCCAGCTAAAGAAATGCTGCCTCCCTCTTCTTCCTCTCTCCAGTCTGAGATGAAGTCAGAGGTATGCAGAGAGCCTGAAATTTATATCACCCTTCCACAAGTTGTTTGGACCCCACAAGGGGTCCAAACACAAACATACATCTTATTTTTCCCTAGGTCTACCTTTCTAACCAGAGGTTGTAAAACCAGCTTCCATGTTTCCCCAAGAAAGCTCTAGTCCTCACACCAGATTAGTAATGCAAGGACAAAAATGCAGGCTTCCATGTTTTATAAACAAAGAGATAAGAGAAGTTTTCTCCGCAGCCCCTGAGCATTCTCATGAACAACAAACATCACTGAAATCAGCAGGTGTATGTTCCAAGAGAAGACAGTCTCTGGACTCTATTTGAGTGATTTTTCCCTCCTAGAAAAATATAAAAAGAGAGAACAGCAGAAGATACAAGCTAAGGATCAAACTCATGCACAGCCAGTATCCAACTTCTTCAGAGGCATTTTTTACAAAGGTTCTGAGCCTGTGGATCAAAGTCCAGACTCTCCCCACCTCTCCCCCGATCAGCGCCTCGGTCCCTAACCTCTGTCCTTGTTCATGTTCATTCACTACCTGAATTAAGGAGCCAAAGTTGGTGCTCAGGATCTCTCTGACAGTGGGATTGCAATGGATCTGGTTTAAAATTAATAATCTGCATGGATGTATTCAAGCCTTACAGTAAACACACATCCTAGAGGCTATCTAGTCCAACCATGTCATGTTAAAGATCACAGGCCTATTCCCAATGAGAAAGACTTTTCTGAACACAGTGGTTGAGTTGAGATACAAACCCAGATATTCCAATGCCCAGGCTAGATATGTTCCAAGTACCACCTTTCCTCTAGCTGAGCACAGATGTCATCTCTTACCAGTGCAGATTGGGTATGCAAAGGGACATCACAAAGATTAAGAGTTGTTATAGGGACATCAAAACATCCAGGTTTCGTTGTGCAACCATCCAACAGTAGTGTCACAATAATATGAAGTATTAATGTTGCAAAATATACATATACTCTTAAATAGCCTAGTAATACTATCTTATTATTAAATTTTAAAACTACTTTTGACTGATAAAAGCTCATCTTATTTGACTCTATGGGGTAGATAGAAGGAATGATGTCATTCTAGGGAGAAAACATACTCTAAAAAGTAAGACTTTTTCCACCCAATCTTTACTCCATATCTACCATGTGCCAAGCATTATGCTCAATATTGAAGTCACTGTTGAGAATGATAGTTTCTAAGATCTCACAATCTAGTGAAGCACAGGCACAGGCACACATATTGTCCCTGTGAAATGCTTTGTACCAGCGTAGCATCCACACAATGGGTTCTGGGGTTAGATGGGAGTGATGGACAATGTTTTACTGGACAATGTTGTTATCCTTTGGGATAAGGACCACAGGGCACATTCAAGAACAGAGGAAGAAGGGGACTGTGGTGACAGTGAGAGTAGCAGTAATAGAAGGAGGAAGATAATGAATCCAGTTTGGGATGCATGAAATCTAACAGGCAATCTGTTGGGTGAACCGGCTCAGTCTCACTTCTAGCACAAGTGGTCCTCTGCAAATGCATCATCAGTTCCTAGCTCCTCTATTCAGCAATTTCAGTTCTGCTTTCAAACAAAATATAGAATCCACTGATGTCTTCTCTTTGTCTTTAAAAGAATCTTCCTTTTCTTCTTCTTTTATTATCATTTTCATGGGTGTATGAAGACAAAAGAGAAACAAGTCTGCACCAGTCCATCACATCTAAGCAGGAGTCTCCACAGTCAGTGCCTGAGCAGTCAATAAAGAACAGGGGAGAAGGAAGAAAATGAGAAATATCAGGAAGAGGAAAAGAGGAGACAATCACAGAAAAGGAACTGAGAAAAGATCTGAGATGCAGCCATAGAATCAGGAGATGCTGGGGATGGAAGAAAACAATCCAGTCAAACAGAATTTGTCAGTTGCCATATCATTATTCATAGTTGTAATGCAGGAAAACATATCAACCTCATACATACCAAGGGGATCTTTCAACATACATAGATCATGGTTCACATAATGCCAGACACCTTTCAGATCACATCTGCCTGACAAAGAAGATGGATCATTATTACTGAAGGAGTTGACTGGACCAGAGATGCTGCTCTACTCAATTTTCTTCTCCACCGAAAGCACTCTTTATCTACATTATGTAAGTGATTCACAATGCTGTTGATACGTAGGTGGTACTGCTTTTCCCAGAAGTAAAATAACTCGACCAATTTTTTGGTGTCATATAGGTTAAATCCATCAGTGAAATAAAACTGTTTCTTTCATTTTATATATCCTCCTACCTTCTCTTTTAAATTCATCATTTATTTATTCATTTTTTTCAACAAACATACAAAGCTACTAAATACTTGCAGTATTCCAACCATTGGGCAAGACTCTAAGTTGGGTTTAATTTTCTGGGTGGGCTGGCTAATGGAACTACCAAGAGGGATACTTAAACAGGAAGTTAGGAGTCTGACAGGAAGGAATTCTAGGAGACAGGGGAAAAGATGTAGAAGAAATTTCAAGGAGCATAAAGCAGAAAGTCCTGGAAGCAGAAATAAACAAGCCCACTGAATAGAACCAGGGTCTTAGAAACCTGGGACAGTCCTGCTTCCCTTTGAAGAACAGAGGAGGTGGGTTTGGTGGTTTGAATGAATCCTGCCTGACTGTTAAGATTCAAGTAAATACAATCTTAATGAAAGAACACACAAATTCGGAGATTTCTTAAGTAATAAACTGAAGGTCAATGAGTCACTTTCCTTAATTAGCTCTGTTCTCTATTCCAAGCAAGAAATCCCTCTTATTCAAGCTAAACTGTGTTTATTTAAATAAGATTCCTTTACTTTGGGGCCTTTTTTATCATCTTAAAGGATGTATGTATCAGTCTTGTTTACTTTTCTGAGTTTCACTTAATCACCTTGGCACCTGATTAACTGTTACTATTTCTTCATTAACAGTTTCATATGGATACTTCTTTCCTCTGTCTTTCACACACACACCCTTCCCTTCCTTTCCATTCCTATGGTCACCACCAGGACCAGAACCTCATCAATTCAAACAGAAGAAAGTATAATTGTCTCCCTGTCTCCTCTTTTTCTTACCTCTTCTGATCCACTCTACTGTCTGTTCAGAATTCATTTTCCAAAAGCTTCCTCTTACTTATATTACCCCAACCAAATTTCATACAAATAAAACAAATAAATAAATAAATAAAATTAGATCTTCATTGCCTAAATAATAAAGTGTCTTGCACTTACACGTGTGTGTATGTACAAGTACACACATGCACACACACCCCAATCTGGCCTCAAACTACCTTTGTGCCTCTTTATGTTATTTACTTTCGTGTGCAGAGAATGTTAACTTCTCGGCGTCTGTCCATAGGTCTGAGCTACAAAAGAATGCAGCCCTTAATAGAACCACATGCAATCAGTGTTTTGTAGGTGTTGCCATTTTCTCTCCTGGAAGGCCTTTTACTCCTTTCTTGATAGGCACTGTAGTCTAGTGGAAGGAGGAATGGCAAACAAGGAGTCCCAACACTGCATGGTTGGCCTTGCACAAGTCCCTGACTCTCTTGGTGTCAATTTCCTTGTCTACAAAGCATACTAAGAAGATGGGGTCAGTTAGTCTCTAAGGAGTTTCCAGGTCCCATTTAAAGTGAAGCTTATATAGGAATGTCCCTCATCTGCCCACCCAACTTAACTTCCCCTTCTTTGATAAGGTAGTCTCATCCTGGTGTAGAGAACTAGAGTAAGTGGACTCTTTTCAAAATATTCAAAACTATATCTATATTAGCAACATGCATAAGTGACTCTTCAGTTCAGATATCCATTTCAGAAGACAGTGATACCAATTAGAATGTCTGCCTTGCATACCTTTGCCCAACAAATTCTAGCAGTCTGTGTTAGCTTCACACCTCCTCAGAACTATAATGGTATATTGGGAAGCACCAGTCCCAAACAGGCTCATGGGCTGATAGCTCAACCTGAGCATCAGGTTTGAGGTTGAAAGTATAAGCCAAACGGCAGTGCATTGATTTACAAGATATTTGTAAAATGATTATACTTTAAAAATATTTCACCTCCATCATCACACTTGACCTTCATGAGAGCCAAATGAAGAAATCAAGCAATCAACAAATAGTAAAAGAATGTTCTATGTGCCAGGCACTATTTAGGCTTTTAGGAGGCACCTGTGAACAAACCCAAGGTCTCTTTCTGCGTGGAGCTGATAGTGAAGCAGAGCAGAATCTAGTGTGCTGAGATAAATAGGAAAAATCTTTAAAATAGGGGTTCACAACTATTGCACAATTATGGGATAAGTGCACTGGCAAAAGATGGATAGTTAATAAGAACAACCATCATTTATTATTTAACACATGTTTACTGAGTTCTTAACTACATGCCAAGCTCTCTGCTTAATGCTTTATATATGTTATTTTATTTAATTCTTATGCTAACCCTGCAAGGCAGGTATTATTATCTCCATTTTTCAGGCGAGGAAATTAAGATTCAAAGACTTTCAACAACTTACTCAAGTTTCACTGACTGGCTTTCCATGGAACACAGAGGAGGAAGTGATTAGTTCTGTTTGCAGAAACAAGGGGGAGTCTTAGAGACGGAATTGTCAAGCAGGGTCACAAACACTGAGTACAAGTTTACTAAGCAAAGACAGAGTGAGGATTTCACCCAAGCCCTCAGTTCAAAGTCATAAAGTTTGTAAAAATGTGATGTGGCTTTCAATGCATCTATCTCTTAAAAACAACAGAAAGCAAGAATCATAGGTAACAAGGCAAAGGACTTGTTGAATAAGAAGTCCCATGAGAGAATGATAGGGCAAATAGGGCCAGTGTACAAAGGGTCTTATAAGATAGGCTTTTTCAGAACTTCCTGAAAAATTTTCCCTTAGAAAGTAAACAATATTTGATAGACACACAGAGAGAGAGAGAGAGAGAGAGAGAGAGAGAGAGAGAGAGAGAGAGAGAGAGAGAGAGAGAGAAAGAGAGAGAAAGATGAAAGGTAAATTGGTATCTATAAGTACACCTATATGTAACACACCGGAAAAAATGGGCCAGACTGCATTTGTAAGCAATCCTCCTGCAGATTTTGTTTCCTGAGCCTACCTTGTTTCCCCAAAGTTATATGCTCCCTGTGGTCCATTGTGTGATACAGTGCCCAGATTTTGAAGTTCCGCGATAAGCAAAGAGAAACCGAATAAGAATTCCAAACATAGTAATGACATACTCAAAATGTCAGAGTGGGAAATAAATCAAGGAGGAAAGAAACTGTGGCAAGGAGCCTAGGTAAAGGATGGAGTAATGGGGCAAGCTGTGAGCTCTTGACCGTAGGGCTGAGCCTGATGGTGGCAGAGAGAATGGACCAAAAGTCATGAACTGAAGAATGATTTAGAAGGTAGCGTTAACATCACTGATGTCAAGTAGAATGTGGTTGAGCTGAGGGCTCAACTGAGTGTCATTCCAAGGTTTCTAGACTTTATAAAAGGATTTAAAATTCATGACCAAAATGCTTTCTTCCATAGGTAAACTTCAGTTCCAAATTTAAAATTGTCAGTATATTGTCAGTACTTCGTAAAGCAGTGAGATAGTTCACAGTTCTCTGAATCAATGAAGGAGTGGGTAAAGGAAAGGGAAAAATAGGTACACACACACACACACACACACACACACACACAAACTCACCAAAAGAAGCAGAGAAACTAATAGCCAAATTGCATTTATTGAGATCTTCTGATTTCTGTCACCCTCTATAAGTCAGAATTCTGCTGTCACTTAATGCATAAGACTTCCAAGTCCCACAGAACAAAACCCCAAAATGTTTTTGATGGAGACATGAACGGTAGAACTATTTTCTCAAATAGAATTCTATGTCTCCTTTATTGTTTCTTCCTGCGGGGGAAAGAAACGGAGTGAAAATTGGTATGTCATTGTTTCTTGTTCAAGAAACAAAAAAGAGATAGAAACATTTAAATATCATGAAACTCCCTTTTGTAGAATAACTAAGCATCCACAACATAACCCAACCAGCAGCAGTGTAACCAATTCTGAATGTTAAGCCATACATTGAATAACATTTAGACATCAAAAAATATAGCTATAGGAAAACTTTTGTCCATGAGGATGGCTGAAATAATGAATCAATGAGAGTGAAATCTTTGTTATTCAAACACTCTTTCACAAAGAAGTGCCATTTTCCTGAATAGCCAATGTTTCCAAGCGTTAAGAATGTATTTATTCTTTAGACATTATAACTCTTCCTTTTGTAAATGAGACCATCTAAATAAAACTCCTTCCGAAATATACCCTGTCCTTTTCTACATGCATATGTGGATTTTACAGAACAAAATATCTTAATGGATCATCATTGTGAGTTTCAACTATCATTTTAGGCTACACAACTTAGGACTATTTGCAATAGGTATCTGTTTTCAGTTCTTTTATCTGTTTCTCTAGTTGTTCTGTCTTCTTTGTTGTCAGGCTTTGGTTATGCATTCAGGCTATCTCCATTCTTGAATCTTAAGTCTACCCTTTTCTTTCCATAATATATATTATTCTTGGAAATCCTGGAAAACAAATAACCAAGTGTGTTATCAGGATTGTACATAAAGCAGGACTAAGTCAGCTCTGAGAAAGGACAAAAGCTTGCCTATGCTTAAACCATACTAAGGTAGCTTTAGTGCCTGGGAGGCTATATTATGTAGAGTTAGGGTGAGGGAGAATTCAACAACCACAAAATCTGAACAGTTTGACCTGAAATAAATCATTCTGAAATCTCTCGGGCTCAGATTCCTTCTCAACACAAAAATCACAATACCTCCTTTGTTAGGGTTATTACAGTGATCAAATGAGAGAAGGCATGCGAAGTGCCTAGTACTATTCCCACTGCATCACTATTGTCTAATAATTAAAGCTATTAATATTGTTATTGATTTTTGTGACATACATTTTGACTGTTCAAATAGTATTTTTCTGTGTCTCTTTTCACTGCCTCTAAAGTGGAAAAGAGAACATTATGTGTGCTAAGGCTTCAGTTAAAGATGGAAGTACAGTTATAGTTAAGGAAAATGCTCAAGCCCTTCATGTCAGTTGGCATTCAGCCAGGGTCAAGGACATCTAAATATCTTCCTTACTGGGGAAAGTTCGGCATCTGGGTAACATTTTATCATAGATTGCTTTGGCCACAGGTGTCTACCATGGGCTCTTTGCTTAAAAGGGATGGACACAGGTGGTTGTCCTGGTAGAACCTATTAATGAAGGGTGATTCAGAAGCTAGATGCCAAGAGTAAAATGTTAGAACATACAAAGGTCAAGGTGAATATAGTCAGCCATAAAGGGCAGCATCTGTGATCACTTCTACTGGCTGGTGGGCAGTGCCAGGTTGAAGAGAATGGTCACCTTGGCCAAAATGCTCATAATGCCACTTTGGAGAAACAGAAAACCCTTTTGGAATCCAATGTGCTTTCCCATGGTTGGCCTTGATAGTCTTACCTAGGTTTTGTTTGTTTGCCTAAAGTCTAAATAACTTTACCAAAAGCACCTATTTCTGATCATTGTTCATGTTCAAAGAAATGTTTCTCTAAAGTTGTGGTCAGCATGGGAGTGCACTTTGGACTTAGATCTCTTTTGCTCAGTACATTTTATATCTAAAGCAAAACACTGACATCTTCATCATGCTCTTTTGTATACGTAATAAAATTCAAAATCATTTGCCCAATCATTCTCCTGTTGTTGAACATGTGAACTGTTTTTAATTTGTTGTTTGTTTGTTTGTTTGTTTTTCTAATATGGAAAACCCCACTGTGAACACCTTTCTAGTTTTTCTTTACTTTTGGGTTATTTCCTCAGAGAAACATCTAAGGTGTAGAACTGCTAGTTCAAGGGGTATGAGCACACTATGACTCTCCTGACTCACCAAGATTATGGCCTTGCCTTTATAACTCCAAGAGTTTTTGGAAAACTGTTTTGAATCTAATGTTATGTGTTAGTGCTATAGGCAGTTGAAAAATATTGAATGATAAATTTATGCAGTTTTGATCTAGGGAAATATTGATTAGAAAGGAGAAAGCAAAAGTGAGAGAGAGGGGAAGAGGGAGGTAGGGAAAGAAAATAATTTTTAAAGAGGAAAAAAAAGCAGAAAGATGAGAGAGAATCAAAGCAAGCTAAGTTGAAATCCTGTGATTTGCAAAGATGAGCTCCTATCATATGGTTCTCAGTATGTAACGTCACTTGGATGTTGAGACAGGAAATAACTTACTATGTCTAAGCCCACACTGGCACCTGTGGGTATTTCTCTCAACCTCTGCCTAACCAAGGGCATTACCAAGTTTGAGCCTTGCCCCAGCAGCATCCCATCACAGCTGGGAAATACACAAGCTCCATATGCATGGCAGATCCTGAGAGCCCACTTCTGGCTCCAGCAAATTCTACTTTCACTTCCTTCATCTCCCCAGAGGGCTTTTTTGTTTTTGTTTTTTATGCAAACTCTATATTTCGCTGCCGCCCACTTGGTCTTTTCTCTTTCTCAATTCTGAGGTTTCTGCTTTTCTAGTAATTACCAACATGTTGGAATTGTCCATAAACCTTGGCTCTGCTACCTGTGTGACACACTCTGAATGGACCTTGGCTAGTAACTTCACCTCTTTGGGCCTCATTCTCTTCACCTGGAAAATGAGCTTTAGCTCTGTGCCTGACACCACCAAGTGCTCAGGGAATGGCTGTGTTATGTGATTATGGCCTTACAGTTTAACCTATGCTTAAATCAGCAGCAGAAAGAAGAAAATAGGAAAGATAATGCTTCTGTGTGTGTCTTATTCTGTACAATGGGCATGATATTGCCGTCCTAAGGTGCTGCTGTGAGGAATCACTAGGTGGTACTCATAATGACACCCAATAGGTACCTGGTTGACACTGTTATTTTTCCCCTGTCCTCTGCCTTGTTGTCCCCTCCTGTCCCTTTCTCTTTCTTTCTTCTGTTTAGATAACCACACAGGTCCACACCACTGCAGAAGGAAAGGCTAAATGTCTCCCTTTCTGCTCTTCTTATGGGTGGACTGGATGGAAAAAATAAACTAGAAAGAAAAAGCCCTGAGGCAGTGGCTTGGCCAGGTCTTTTATAAAGGAAGGAGAGTAAACAAACCACTGTTGGCTGAGATGGAGGAAAGCTGTGGCTAGCAGGGAAAGCAGCCTGAATGGGACTTTTGACAAATCAATCTGATCATAAATCTCAGCCGTGGCAGAGAGTCTGTCTAGAAGACAGATTCAGGACTGGTGAGTTAGTACTCCCCAAGGCAGAGGTGAGAGCCAGGGCAAGATCGTCATGATTTGAAAAGTATAAGGGGACAGTCAAGGAACTGTGAATAAAATGCCTAATTGTACCTGGGGTTTTATATTTCATTAAATCTTATTTTAACTGCATGCCTTTTCATAATATGAGGGGGTAGTTACTGTTGAAGAGGGTTATTATGCTTAACTATTTTAATGAGAGTTTTGTTATGTGTATGGGGGAACAAATTGGGTAGAAAAGTATGCAAGGCTCCATTTCTCTGCTACCTTTATGGCTCCAACCAAGGTTACACCCAAGAGTCAGCTATTTAAATCTAAACAGAGAATAAAGTAATGTTAGGCAAGGGATGCTGGAGGAGGAGACTTGCTGGTGATTGAGGTAGCCTAAACTTAGAAACTAGATATCATAAGACAACAAGACATCATCAGGGACTCAAAATCTCACTTTAGTAAAGGAGTTGAACATTGCGAATGTGGATATTGAGGACAAAGAGATGAAGACATCTTCAACACGGACCTATTGTAATCCCAAATATTGAGTATGATAATCCAGTATTGTAATCCTTTTTCTAGTTTTCCTCACAAGAAGTTATAATTCCACTGAGACGTTATTGGAATCCCAGCAAGTTAATTCCAATCTACTCCAATGCAACCCATGGTGAGAGTAAAGATTCTGAGACATATTCAAGGTTAAGGGCAGCCAAGGGGTCCTGAGTCCAATCTTCATGAGGACATGTGGACAAAGCCCTTGATCCTAGGCCTCTCCCAGAATTTATTAACTAGTGAAGAAAGGGGGTGGCTTGAGGATGAGTGACAGTGAGGATGGTGGGAACTACAAGAGTAGCTTGAGCTGGTTGGCAAGGTAGTGAGAAAGGTATCTCTGCAAAATGCAGAGATAAAGATATGCAGGGGGATCAATTTGCATAACCCAATCAAGATACCAACTGAATTGTTTTAGGAGGCTGCTTCTTCAGTTTCTGATAAGCAAACTTTATGCCCTGGGAACTCACAGCCTCTTCCTTGAGGCTTATACCCAGTCGACATTCCTGGAGCTCACTGGCTCTGCCATCTTGCTGTGCTTTATGTATTTTACAAAGGTCACTATGGGAGGAAACAGGACACTATCTGATGGCTTTAAAGACTACATACCAGTATCCGCCTCTGATATGTAAACTCTTATGCCCTAGGGACTCATATCCTCTTTCTCGAGGCTCATACCCAGTCGACATTCCTGGAGCTCATTGGCTCTGCCATCCCACTATGCCTATATATTTTACAGAGATCACTATGGGAGGAAACAGGACACTGTTGGATGGCTTTAGAGATTACATACCAGTATCTCAGCTAGCCTTATTTGCAATGCTTAGAGCCAGATGAAGAGAGAAGGAAATACCATAGTCAGCTCTGTATATATCAACATAAGGAAATAAGTCTCAATATAATCAAAGTTGCAGCAATTGTTCTGCATTCAAGGGGACCCGCTCAAATTGTCTCCCACATGGAATCATGCTGGTGTTATCTCTGTCTCAGATCCCGAATCTAGAGGTAACTATTGTGGGCTGAGCTCATAAAACTCTCCAGGAGTAAGGGTAAGAAAACAAAAATGAGTGGAAAATGAAGAAGGTCTATGACAATTGCTCTCAGAACAATCAAGGGAAACCCCCTCATCTGAACCATTTTAACACATTGTGCTCATGTCTGGTAGAACATCCACCATTCTTTATTACAGTTACCTGTTAATATTTCATGTTAGTATTTATTATTCTCTTACACTTGTCCTCCACTAGACTGAAAAGTAAGGTAGGAAACACATCTGAGCAGAGGTATTCCCAATGCCAATGATGATGGCCTAGTGCCCATTAGGTGCTGAATATATGTCCACAACAGTTATTATTATTTTCAGCTAATTACAACCAGCGTATTAAGACCTTGCACTTTAGAGTCAAAGTGCCTGGTTTTGTATCCCAGCTCTGATGGGATAAGTTACTTATCATGTTTCTGCCTCAGTTTCCTCCTATATAAAAGAGCTGTAATGAAGTATATATCTCATAAGAATTAAATGAGTTAACTTATGCTCACTGACCTCCAGCCTCAGTGTCAGCTCTTCAGTAATGTCTTTATCATTGTTGTCATCAGCATCAGCACCCCCATCACTACCAGATCAACTTCTCAGACACTGGGAGGCAAGCCAGTAAACTCTTAATTACCTCTACCAAGTTTAACTGCATGTTCATTGAGATCATATCTGGCCATGACACTTTCTGGTTCCCTCCATGGTATGTTTTATTCACTCTACATATTAGTTACAGAAACTTCTGCATCCATACTAATTTGATCTGCCAACTGATGCATGTTTGAAACACCCTTGTTGATCAGCAAGAGAAATCTATGTGTTCAGGGCACTTAGATGTGCTGGTGTATGTGTAATAATTGGCCAAAGGAAAATACAAACAGGAAAATGAAATATGTAATGCACTTCAGGGGCAAACAGAAATATCTCTGCATTACCTGCTGTTTGAGATTATTCACATGAGAGCTTTTATCCATTAGCGTAACTAGCAAAGAGTTAAATAGAAATCTGATAATAAAATGGCAAGTGCTGTGTACCACCTTGTTATAGAATCCACTGTCCTTTTTGGATGGGAGAGCAGGATAATGTGAAATGAGAAGTTGAGGAAAATAGCAGAAGTGGGAATGAGGTGCCAGAAGAAGGCTACTGTAAAATCACTGAAAATACAGGGGGAAAAGATGGGAGAACATGAAATATAATTACTCTAGTCAACAATATTTGCTGAATGCAACCTTTACATTAAAAAAAGTGAGTGGCTTATGAAGACTACATATTTAAATATATACGTAGATTCATAAAATACCCTAAAAGATCACACAGGAAATTGATGGTATGAGTTACTTTCAGGAAGGCAAAATGGGTGTCTAGGGATGTGGAGGGAAAGTTTACTGGAAGTTCTTTTGTTCTTATAACCATGTGATTACAATACTAATTTCAAAATGTATTTTTTAAAAAATCATATCATAGGATGAATGAAATGGAAGTTGGGACCTATATTGTGGTTCTGCTTTTATCAGTATCAATCCTTGTGATTTCTACCAAATCTTTACTCTCTCTGGACTGTGACTTCTTCCCCTCAAGTGAAGGAATCAAATCCCACTTTTCAAGATTCTCCCTTAAATAGGAACCACAATGCTTCAGCCAAGCTACTACCAGCCCTGTGGAGTACGAGCCTTCAAGCTCTCTCCTCCAGACCTGGTCCTTCCAGGCTTTGATCTTCCTTGGCCTTCCACATGCCTCTAGGACTTGCTGATGACAGGAGAGAGGAGGCTGAAAACTTGAATTCAAGTAAACCAAAAATGACTTAAGGGCAAAAATACGTGGTGAGTGTAAGAAAGAGCCAAGAAGAAAGAAGAAGCAAGAGAGGCCATGCAGGTATAAGAAAATCATGGGGTAGTACAGCTGCAAATACCATTGTAAAACAAGATGAGGAAACATCTGCAGTGCCAACTCTATGGAGGAAAATGGAAAAAGGCACAGAAAAATTGGTGTGCCATGAGCTAAAAACCATAGGGGAGGGTCCTCCTTACTCTCCTTCTACCAGTATAGGAATCTCCACAGGGATTATGGGACATCCGCTCAGGTTCTAAAACTCTGGGTCCAATCCAAAGGCTCTGAAAGCCTGAGCATGGGCTAAGAAGGTATCAAAAAAGACTACTAGCTTCAGGTGAGGTTAGCAAGAGAAGGGGAGATAAAGAAGAAAAGGGGAAAGAGAGGGAGTAGGAGGGAAGGAAAAAGTGTCACAGAGAGCCGAGGATGTACAAAAACAAAGAGAAAGAGAAAGGGAAAGAGAAGAAGAGAGATTTAAATCCACAGGTCAATAGAGCCATAAAAGTCCACATGCCCCATACTATCAATGAGCTCTAATACTGAAAGAAGTGCTGGTTTTCATCTCTATTAGCAGCATGATCCGAAGGAAAAAGCATTCAGCATTCTAAGCAAGAAACCAGAAACTCATTCTGCCACCCACACTTCCAACAAATCCGAGAAGTGAGAGACCAAATAAGAACCTAAGGCCATCAGAAGAAAGACTGGCAATTAGAAAGGCTAGATCCAAGGTAAGAGATCAGTGGACTCATATTCCACAGACCAGAAGACCACATAGCAAGGTTGTTGGCATCCACAATCCTGTATCAAGAGCAGAAACTACAAGAAAACTAATGAAAGAACCAGGGACACTTAGCCTAGAGAAGTAACGACTAGCCTGAAGACTTTGCTCAGCAGGTAGACAGCTAAGCTCCTTTGGCACTAAAGAATTTGGGTTCTATGAACTATCTGATGAGTTTCCACATGAAACAAAGATTGAAGGGAAGAAGCTTGAAACAATGCAAGACGTTCTAGAATAGAAGAGTTCCCAGCGCACTATTGCAGGATACAGTGAAAGGATTCCTACAGCCTGAAGGGCTCAGGGATAAGTGACATTTCAGCTACTATGCCATTCCCAGTCCCTGAGTCACAGGAATTGGGGGTAAAAAGGAATGCTGGGATTTAGTAAAACCTAATCAAGCCAAAAAAAGTGCCAGCTTCTAAAATTACGTTACACAAAGAACTGCATTGACATACACTGACCTCCTCCTCCTCCAAAATACTCATTTCATTGGAGAAAAGAGCTTATAAATTGCGGCAGTGGTCATACCCCAGAATATGCAATAAGACCTCTGTGCCACTCTACACAATGCCAGGTGTGGAGCAGCAGATGTTGTAAAAATAAACAAGCAAAGGAATTTTTTCTTAAAAGCTTATTATTAGGAAATCACAGTGCTAAATTCTAATTTCTTGGTGGAGAGGTTATGTGGGTCAGCTCATCCACTGCTTCATAAATTTGTTTTCCTGGCCAGTGGAGTCCACTGGGATGGGAAGCTAATTCACAGGAGCCATTCTTTGAGAGCACAAGGAATGGAGCCCAACTGTCTAGATTCCAAACCTGCCCCCCTCTTTAGCTGCTATATGGCTTCAGACTAATAATGTAACCTCTCTGTGGTAAAGGTTCCTCCTCTTTGAAATAGAGAAAATATTAGTATTTATCTAGCAGGATTATTTTGAGGGTTCAACACTGAGAACATTGATGACACTTGTGTTTAGTGTAAAACACTTAGGACAGATCTTAGCACTTAGAAACTGCATTGTTATATTATTGCTATTTGTCACAATACAGTATTTTTGAAAGAAGCATGATGGAGAGGGGGAACCTTGAACTTTGGAAAGATTGAGAATGGCGTTCAAATACTATACTCCACCCTTTCATTCAGCAATAGTAAAAAGAAGGCCAAAGACTAAGGACGTGGCTCAGTAGTCGAACACTTGCACAACATCAGAAAGGACCTGGGTTCAATTCCCAGAACTTGGGGGGAAAAAAAGGCAAAACTTCCTTTCTTACAAGGTTTGAGTAAGAAAGAAAAAAATATGCCTAGTTCTACACCTGGCATATAGCAGTTATTCAAGAAATATTACTTTCTTATCCCCTCTTAACCTGTATCAGTGTGTTAATTTAATGCACTGAGACACTGTGTTAATGGGCAGAAACATGATTATAAGTGAGATATAATCTCTGTTCTCAAAGAGCTCATAATTTATAACAAAGGTCTGGATATAAGCAATGACAAAATGTGATGACAAAAGTCTGTCATGGAGGTATCAGTACAAAGTGTCTTGGGTTCATTGGGAAAGGGCCAAAAGAATCAAGAACATCATTAAATTGGAGGCAGTACTTAAGTTGGGATTGGAGGAAAGAGCAGAACTTCACCAGAGTAGATACAGCACTGGTGGAGTAGGGGACAGGGGCATTTCATGTACATTGGGAACATGCCACACATGTGTGCCACCAGTCTTTGTTTGGGATCATTAATTACCATCCTTTCTCTTTCTCTGATTTTGGTGCCAACACCCCTTGGATCTAAGCAGGACATCTCTTCTCCCTAAGCAAGTTGCCCATCTGGAGAATGGACAAGAAAACTCATGGCAGAGAAGACAGTCAATCCAAAGTAGCAGGCATACATTTCAAGAGGGAAACTGCCAAGAAAGAAAAATCCCACAACAGCCAAACAAATCAGAATCATGAAATGTTTTAAAGGCTTTTTATAAAATGGAACTTCATGACATTCCAGAGTGCGGATGCTGGGAGCTGGTACATGCTTGTCCTGGCTACTTCATTATAACTGCACTGAGGCCACAAGTTCACTGCACCTTAGTTTTGAGTTACTCTGGTATCTCCAGGATGGGAGCCCTAGGACCAAGCCCAGAACACTGGAGTACAACCCTTTGCCAGAGGCCCCAGTACCACTGGCAGTCACAGAACCCTCCCGCTAAAGCCAACAGCAGACTTCTCTAACGCATCAAATTCAAAGTAGAATCTCAGCAACAACCAGCTGTGAGAGTTTCTTCCCCAGATGAATGAGAAGGGCCTCTAGGTGTGCAGTTGTATGTCTGTTTGTAATGCATATACATGTTTATGCATGTGTGTTGTATGTAATGTACAGATGTGTACATACATGATACATCACCTAATACATAGCATGTAAGGTGCATATGTATGAAATATACACGTATGTGTCCTGTGAGCATTGTTGCGTGATACATGTGCATGTGTTTGTGGGTACTTCGTGTATGTGCATTGTATGTATATGTATTGTATGACAAGTGCAGTTGTGGGTTTCTGTGTTATGTGGTGTGTGTTGGCGTGTATGTGCGCCACGTACTTTTGTGTGTATGTATGTATGTGTGCTGTATGTGTGGTGTGCATGTATTTGTATATGTGTTGCAGGGTGTGTATGAGTAGGAAACAAGGGCCCCAGGGCTCAGCGGCAGGGAGTGGCTAGCCCAAGGGATGCTCTGCAGGACAGCAGGGAGGGAAAGGCCACCTGCCATCACTTCCCTCCTCCTTGGACACCTGCTGCTCATTGGACAGATCTGTCTAAATTGTCCCTAATTCACTGTTGCAATAGAAGTGAAATTCCTCTCCACCCCCAAATCTTTCCTCCCTTCCCCAAGTCTCCTGTCCCCAAAGGATAACTTTTGCTCTTTCTTCCACTGAGGTACCCTTCCACCCTCAGAATCCCTGCCCTCTGTTTCACTCATCAAATATACTCTCTGCAAATTGTCTAGAAAACCCTTCACCCCATGGAGTAATGGGGTTCAAAGTGTCACCTGTCCCAATGAGGCCCAGCGAGTCAGCAACTTGGGAAATATGGGTGAGTCCTGTGTACCTTACACCACCAGGTAACCATGGGAACAATATCCTAGGGGTCTTGACCAGAAGACAAAAACCGAGCTGTGGAACAATAGAAAGAATCAGTGCTTCAGAGACCCGGGTGCTAATCCAGCTCCACTGCTTGCAGGTTGTGTGATCGTGGGCCAGTACTCACCTCCCTGACCTCAGCTATGAAATGTACTTCGTGCCTATTCAGTGTTCCAAACAAAGTGCAAATGGGATGTTAAAAAGGCCAAATCTAAGGACTGAAAGTTGCCAGAAGTTAGTGGAAGACCCTGGGCCCAGCCAGAGAGGGAAGATGGCATCATCAGCCAGCTGCTGGAATGGGAGCAATGGAGTCTGCCCTCCAGGGACCGGCTCCCTCTCCTGCCTCTCCTGGGGTGGGGGAGTAGCAGGCAGGGCTGACGCTGAGCAGTTGTTGCCTTCAAGGAAGGGCTGAGATTCACAAGAGAAGTTCCTCAAAGGCAGAGGGAAAGGCCTTGCCAGAGAGCCCAACCTGCTAGAAGCCCAGTAACTGCTCAACCTCAAAACGCATACTCCTTCACATAACACAGCCACCCACACCAACCACACCCCACATCCGGAAACCATATCCATTGGTGCCGACTGCCACCGCTAACCGCCAGCATCCCCCAGAGGCACGGGCCTCCACATACTACACAGTCCCTAGCAGCCACAATGCATCACCAGCAGACACGAGTTTCACATCCAGGAGATAGAAATACCCATTCGCACACATGGTGCACACCGCCCACACGCTCGGCATGACACCACACTCAGACTTGCTCTGATGCCCACACTGCACAGCCTGTGTCCCTCCAGCCCATCTTGCACACTCGGGTGTCGGCTCACACTTTCATATAGAGACGGTTGCACATAACACGATACTTCCACCACTCTACGTCTCTTCCACAAGCCCGCACACCCGAGCACATCTGTGCAGCGCACCTCCCACCCTGCCCAACCCCGCCAACTCCAGCAAGAGGCTCCCGGCTCGGTGTGCAGCGGCCACAGTGGCCAGGAATTAAAATGCAGCGAGGAGGAGCCGGGCCGCGTCAGCACCGCGTCTCCAGGAGCGCACACCGCTCGCCGCCGCCGCCCCTCCCGCCCCGAGTCGCGGGGCCAGCGAGCGGAGGAGCAGGTGCCGGGAGCCCAGCCGCGCCAGCGTTGCGCGGCCGCTGACCAAGTTCGCCCGGGGCCCGAGGAGGGCCGGGCATCCAGAAGAGGAGCGCAGCTGGCCTCGCTGCCACTGCCACTGCCACTGCCACCACGGGCTTGGAGTCTCGGAGGAGAAGGGCGCACGGAGCAGCGAGTCCGGGTCACCCCCAGGAGGTGTTGCCCGGGCTCTTCAGTTCCAGCACCCGACACCGCTGGGGCAGGGAAGGAAGAGAAGAGGCAGCGGACAACGAAGCCCCGCTTTTCTGGAGAAGTGAGGCACCCCTGCGATCACAGCCAAAGGGGAAAGCGACTCTTCCCTCTGGCCAGCAGCCTTGAAAGCAGCGGGCAGCGAGCAGCTTCCCGCAGGACGCCCTAAGAAGCCCCCAGCCCCCGGCGAGAGCGGGCACTCGCAGGGCTCGGGCGCAGGACTTGGGTGCTCCTTGGAGGGTCTTTGCCGAGAGCAGCCCCGGCGGCAGTGAGAAGGAACGGGCCCAGAGGGGCTGGGAAGAGGAAGCAGCCGCTGCGCGACCACTCACCCCTGTACACACCCATCCCGCCCGCCAAGCCCGGAGCCGCCGTGCGCCTCTGGGGGCGCTCGTTCCCTGGCGCCTTCTCTCCGGTGTCCCAGCACCGCTGGGCTAAGGGCCAGGCTGGTGGGGTCCTTAGGGATGTCCAAATCAGGCATGGTGGACGACTGGCCCCTCTCACAAAACGAGCGTAAAAGCTGGGGTTAGACGGAGCAAGGGGGACTCAGCACAGGGTCCCCCGAGGTCCCGGACGAGGAGAGGCGGGCGCAGCGCCCAAGGGCTGGAAAGGCGGCTCCGTGTGGGGAGGGGGAGCCCTACGGAGGTAGAGCCCGAGGTCGGGCATCCCCCAGGAAGACTCGAGTCCGGAGAGCCTGTGAGGCGCTCGGTAGAGGCCACTGCCAGCAGAGGCAGGCCGAGGCGGCGCTCGGTCCCGGGCGGGCGCCCGCGGAGGCGGCGGCGGAGGCGCCGGGCGGGCATGCCGCACCACCGGAGCTCCTTTCGGGCTCACGCTTCCCTAGCGCGGGCTGTGCGCGGTCGCCGCCGCTCCCTCTGCTGCTGCGGACTCCCATGGCGGCTCCGCCCGGCGCCAGCCGCGGACTGAATGAATGAGCCGGAGTGGCAAAGCCGGGCTGCCCGCGGCCGCGCTCTCCGGCTCGGGACGCTTCCGCATGGCCCGCGAGGTGGCGGCGGCCGGGCAGCCCGGGGGCGGCAGAGGCTGCGAGCGAGCGCTGCAGGGGCCGGGGGTCGCCCGCAGGGGGCGGCCGTCTCTGAGCCGCGCTAAACTGCACGGGCTGCGGCACATGTGCGCCGGGCGCACGGCGGCAGGGGGCTCCTTCCAGCGACGGGCGCTGTGGGTGCTGGCCTTCTGCACGTCCCTCGGCTTGCTGCTGTCCTGGTCCTCGAACCGCCTGCTGTACTGGCTCAGCTTCCCGTCGCACACGCGGGTGCACCGCGAGTGGAGCCGCCAGCTGCCCTTCCCCGCCGTCACCGTGTGCAACAACAACCCGCTACGCTTCCCGCGCCTCTCCAAGGGGGACCTCTACTACGCTGGCCACTGGCTTGGGCTGCTGTTACCCAACCGCACGGCGCGTCCGCTGGTCAGCGAGCTGCTGAGGGGCGACGAGCCACGCCGCCAGTGGTTCCGCAAGCTGGCCGACTTCCGGCTCTTTCTGCCACCGCGCCACTTCGAGGGCATCAGCGCCGCCTTCATGGACCGTCTGGGCCACCAGCTGGAGGACATGCTGCTCTCCTGCAAGTACCGAGGCGAGCTCTGCGGCCCGCACAACTTCTCCTCCGTGAGTTGCCCTCCGCGCAAGCCCGCCTTCCCTGCCACCCCCAATTCCCCAGGAGTCCCCCTAGGGGCTGGACGCCAGGCTCCTTTGGGTGTCGCCCTCCGCTTCCTGGTGCCCAGGGGAAATCCTCTCTTGGGTCAGCTGAGTCTTCTCCAGGCTGGGGGAAGTTGCACTTAACTGTAGGAGGAGTCACCTCACCCAGTCCCAGCTGTCTTGGCGCCTCTCCTTCCAGTGTCCGCCTCCGAACTCACTGGACTAGCCATGCTCCTTTCTGTGAATACCGTTTCCCCTCTGTCTGACCTCACACCCAGGTCTGCAGGACTCCAGGCTCCTGCTCAGCGCCTGAGAGTAGGAAAGTCTTCAGGGTAGACTTGTTGTCTTGGGGAAACCCATCAGGAATCTTTTCCAAAATGGGCCATCAGGAGAATCATGCAGAGTCCCTAAGCAAGCTCATGATCCTAAGTAGCTTATAACTTTAGGGTTCCAAAACACTTAAAATCTAGGAGCAAACTCCCAGAATATTATCCAGCACTAAAGTTGTAGCCAGTTTGGTGGGGGAAGTAGCAGCCTCCTTTCTGCTAATTTGTAAAAGTGCTGGAGTCTTGATGGGAACAGGTCCTTCAGTTGCCCTCCTTCTCGGGTGGAGTTTGAATGTGGGTCTCCTGGTCTGGAGGAATGCCCTTCAACTGGGAAAGCAGCATGGGAGGGATGTGGATGCGTAACAGCCAGGGCCAGGGGAAGCTGTGCTCCAGGTTTGTAAGCCATTTGCTCTGCTGATTCCACCACGCTGTGGGTCTGGATAATGCAGCTGTCCGACAGAAGGTATCTGCCTTGTGCCGTCTGTCTTGGAGGAGTTCTGGTGCCAGGCCCCAGCATGGCACAAGCCTTTGCAGCCTTATGTGTGTATAAATGCCCCTGAGGTGGACGTGGGCAGGGGAGGTTGGTATGTGTGTGTTTATTGGCAGTGCTTTGACGGTGATATTGGCAACCATTCCTCACTCCTGACAGTCTCATCTCTAATAAAGCTTTTTCTGGGAATGGCAGAGAGTAACCATAGTTCCAACAGGTGTTGGCAGTGATGCTGGTCAGGCCGGTTCTCTTATTGGCTGACTGGGTTACTCCTTATCTAAGATGCTGTCTCTGGCTTTAGTCTTACCTCGCTGGCTTTGCTTTAAGCCTATGTATGGAGTGACTCTGAATTATCCATCCCTAAAACATTCCTTATTTTCTAGGCTTTTCATTTGGTTTTAAAGAATGCCTACCTAGAGTTTCCCTGCCTTACCAGCCAGGAAATGTTGTTAAAATATGCTTAAAATAAGTGACTTTTTCCATAACTCTTAAGTACAATTCTGAGTTCCATAAAGGCAAAGGAAGGAAGGTAGCAATCTCTTGTCTGTTCTTCTTTGGCTGGATACTCATTAGCAGTTTCTAGAGTGAGATCGAAGTTCAAGATTATAGCAACTCCAAGTTGTACAATGCAGGTTAGCAAAGTAATTCTTTTCTCTGAAATTGTTTTACAATGTGGCATTGCATTCTAACAGCCACTACTTAGTTTTGATATCACCTCAACTGTGAGTTATCAATGAGTTGTATTCGCATTTTTAAAACAAGGTCAGTGCGGTTCTAAAGAGCTGTCCATTGCTCAGAGCCAGCAAGTTCAAAGTCTAACTCTGCATCACACAAAAATGCATTGCACAGCAGCTACACATAACTCTTCTTCTCCTATCTTGGGCTTGTCTTGTTCTACCTCCCCCACCCCAACGTCCTAGCCCTCCTAGAAGCTGGGAGAGTGGAAAGTGGAACTGCCCTTTAGAGTGATCCAGACAATCAAAGCCTTAGATACATGTCCAGGGCTTAAACTACTTCTGCATGCTGAGGACACAGCATCTTCAGAAGCCACCCAACTTTAGCCTCATTACAGGGTCAGCAGTTAAGCAGTTGAAGTGAGTAGGGTCCTTTCCCCTGGGGTACAACTTTCTCTTAATTCCCTGTACCCTGCCTCCCTGCCACTGAAGAGCTTGCTAGCCACACCCACTCAAGCAAAAGAATTACTTCCATCTGGGAAAGTTTGTGTTCCTACAGACTTCAAGGGATCCCTAGTGGCTTTGTATCATGGCTCTGTCCTGGGGTTTCCAACCTCTTCACAAGGCTCGCTGTAAGTTTTTCCAAGGTCTTTCAATGAAAGATTTCATCGTTGCCTCTGTAGAAGCCAGAAACTGTGTCACAGGAGCCCCTGACATACACAGGAGGCGCATCAGGAATATCTTCCTCTAACCACACTGCTCTGCCTCAAGCCTTTGCTATTCAGAGGGAGTGGCACTACACGTGGTGGCTAAGAGTATGAACTCTCAGGCTGTGCTGACTGCGCTCAGATCCTTACTGTCTACCCTTGAGCAAATGACTTCATCTCTCTGTTGTTTAGTTATGTATTAGGGATAAAAGCAATCTGTATGTGCCACACTCCGGTTTTTTCTGCTTCGGAGCCCTTCCTGATAACTGTTCAGCCCCACCCCATATCACCAAACACCTGATGCCTCACCATTTTCTCCTTCTACTCCCCTGTTTAGGTGTGGCTCCTCCTTTGTGTGATGTTGTCATACCTACTGCACTGTGCTTGTTCCCTCTTCAAATCAGGGTAACAATCCTGTCTGATTTCCTGTTGTCTCCAGCACCTAGCACAAAACTTGACACATAGTAGGAGTTCAGGAAAGGCCTGAGGATTGAATACCTTTATCAAGTACCATCCAGATTTCCTGTTGTCTTAGGACTCGCACACCAAGACCCTTGGCTTGATTCACCTAGAGAACACCAATGAAATGTATTTCTAATAAGAACCAGGCAATCTGTGAGCATTTGTCCCTTTTGGGGACAAGGTACACAGAATGGGGAGCAGGATGCCAAGCACTTTCCAGATTTGTGACTTCCAAGTCCTAAGAGGACTAGTGTAACAGGTGAAGGACAGTCCAGGGGAGACCTGGTGGAATGTACCACCTGCCTCCATGCCAGGCCCATGGTCTGGAAATAAACGCAGCAGGGAAGATAAGTGTGTTGCTGAGCAGTGTCCGTTGGGTCTTATTCTTAGTCTTGCTCAGAATACATTCATTTGCAGCTTATCTCTTTGTGCAGTGGCTGGGCAGGGGTTAATCACTCAGCAGTCAAAGTGGCTCCCGCTCCTGAATGCTTGTGTTGTTTCCCCAGCATCAGCTGGGGCCTCGGCTCAGCACACTCTGGCCCTTCGGAGTTTCCTGGGGAGGAGGAACTCATCCTTCCCTGTAACCAGGCAGGAAGCAGAGCTGTGAGGCTAAGGTCTGCAGGCACTGGGGCCTCAGAAGAATCAAAGGGCTGGCAAACAGAAGCCAGTCCAGGCTCCACTGCTTGAATAAGTAGCAAGGGCCTGCTCTGGGAGATAGTATGCTTCAGTGGGAAGTGTCAAATAGACCTCAGTTTGGGGCTTTGGCTCTGCCCCTTCCTAGCCGTGTTCCTTGGGCAGGCACTTTGCTTTCTGAGCCTCTAGTAGTAAGTCCTGTTACGGAGGCCCGGGATGAAGATAACATATGTGCACTGCATGCCACATGCCTGGGCAGCAGTAGGTGCTCAGTATTCAAGAGCCATTGTCATAATGTGAATAGAGGGCTAGACACAGCATTTTAGCCTCTAGTGGTAATAGTTATTAATTATTATCCATATAATTATCATATCTTACCATAACCACTTACTTGAGTGAAGTTATGCTCATTTCCTACTTCAGTCCATCAACCAGTATCTACTGAGCATCACCTATATGTTGGAGTAAGATGTTAAAGGAAGCTTTGTACACATCCTCCAGCAGCTTTAAGGGTCTTTGAGGAAAGAGTTGTGTGACCAAACCCAGAGGTGTGTAGGGCTATTGTATGGGCTCTGAAGACTATTTAGCTCATGTTGAGGACCTTTGGTGGCTTCCTAGAAGGGGTGACATACTGAACAGAATCTTAAAGGAGAAGTAAGAGTTCCAAGGTAGAGAAGGAGTCAAGATGAGCTCTGGGGGAAGGGGACAGCATGTGCAAATGAGAGAAGAGAGAAGTTAAAACAATGAAATTGACTATGTGCCTTCCAGGCCGTGAGACCTGTTCAGGGTAGCTGGAGGGAGGGGCTAGATGTGTGGGTACGGGGCAGATGTAACTGTGTGTAAGTGTTGTGACGTAATGGGGGCTTAACTAAAGTTTTGAACTTTGCAGCGAAACTCTGACTCATTTCATTATTGGCTCCCACTTGCCATCTCCACAGTTCACTTTTGTTCCTATTTTCTACCCTTCTTTGTAAGAGTTACTCTTCAGTTCAGATTTGGGACTATTCCTTTGCACTAAAAGCAAAGGAAACAGCTTTTAAGTTTTTTGTTTATTTGTTTGTTTGTTCATTTTCTTTTTTTTTTTTTCACATTTCATCATATGAAGCAGACTGGCTGCTATAAGCCAGCAACAGAAAACAAGAAATCATTTCAGTAACATTGTTTGAAATCAGCAAATTCTGTTGAAACGATGCTAGGCCAGGCAATGTGGTGGTTGGGAGGATGGATAGGTTGAGGGAGTCGAGAAAAATACTTTTGCCTTTAGAGAAAGAGGAATAAATGAGCTACTACATGGAAAGTGCTTAGACCAGTTTCTGGCACCAAGTAAGCACTCAATAAATGTGAGCTGTTTCCATTCTTATTCCTTCCAGTGAGCATTTTGAGTGAAGGACAAAGGCAAATAGTATTGGGCAACTGTGACGTGGCTGGACTGGCTGGACATGTTTCATGTCATCCCCATCTTCCCAATAACCAGTTGTGTGATAATCTATATTTTGCAAATAGATTTATGGCAACTTGGGGGGGATCTATAATCTGACATCACAGAATCAGCAGGTTAAAAAAAAAACAACTGGGAGTAAAACACAAGCATCATGATTACAAGGGAATGTGCTCTTTCTGCAGCCTGATGAGGGGAGGGCAGTGTTAGGCAGAGGCCAGGAGTGTACCCTGGGAAGTCTACTCTAGCCTTAACTTTGCCCTGGCCAGCTGTGTAACTTTGGCCACAAGATCTCCTCTGCTATAATAGGGCATGAGCCAAATGATCAACGGGACTTAGCAGAAAAATTCTCCATTCAAGTGGGCAGTCAAGGGAAAAGAGGGCTTAAATGCTGCAGATGGTTCGAGCTTCTCAGCCAACCAGTTCTTTTCTTTACAGAGCTGAAACAGTGATTAAGGGGGAAATGTACAAGTTATTGAAGTGCTACAGACAGGACAGTGATTAAATAGACATTTATGCAAGGAACATAAAAGACCTCTACTAGTTATTTGACTTCAGGGAAATTAGTTTAGAGAATCAAATGTAAACTCTGCTCAGATCTATAGATATGCACATTGACCAGTGTCAGGCTGATTCTGATAGTGGCTATTTTGGGGCCACTGTGACCAGACATGAAGGCATCAATCAGATGTCAGCCCAACTGGGAAGGGCTGGAACCATAATTAGGCCATTTGCTTTGTATGTCTGTTGCTTCAAATCTCCTAAGTGATTTGCTTGAATCAGCTACACAGAGATCCAGCCAACCAATGCTCATTAAATGCCTACTGTGTGCCAGATACCAACCCAGAAAGATGACCATAAATCTAATCTGTTTGGGGCAAATAATCCCTCAAAAATCAGTGTGCTTATTCAGTGTAGATGGGTCCAGAAGGAGCCACTTGTCACACAAGCAGTGTAGCTGGGCTTTGATTTGTCACCTATTATGTGAACACTCACATTCATCATTACCAAGATCCAGTGAGTGCTGTGGAACCCATTTTACAGATGAGGAAACCAAGGCATAGGGGAGGTATGAAGTCACACAGCTAGGAGACAGCACAGTCAGTGTTCAACCAAAAATTGATCCAGGTTCAAAAGCCAGTGTTCTTTTTCTGACTCCATTCTTCAAAAACTCAGAGATGCTGGTGAGAACAGGCCCACACACAGAAGGTACCACTCATGGTGTTTTGTTCCTTAATTTGAAGCTCCTTTTGCAGCACATTGGTGTGGAGTCCAGAAGTCATGCTGGACTCCAAGGCCTGCAGTCCTGAGAAGAAAAGATGCTTCTTCCAAGGCCAGGATCAATAATGAACCTGCATTCTCCAGCTCTGACAGTCAAACACAGTAGATCTATGGAAGGGACTTTGCTCAGGAGTTGTGAAAAACTTTTAATTATGCCACAGTTTGAACTAAAATACCATTTTTATTCTTTCAAGAGCACTGATAACTTGAAGACCTGAATGAGAAAATATTGGCAAATTGAGATCCAGCTCAGGCCTGCACTAACAAATAGATGAGTCACTCGTAATTGGAACATGAATTGTTGGTAAAACAAATAGAGGCTGCGAATGTACTCGGGAAGTTTGTTCTCCTGAGCATGTCAAATATCTCCCCTGACACCATTGTTTATACTATTAATTTGCTTAGTAAATTGTTTCCTCTGATTCCACACACATTGATTGAACTTCTACTCTGTGCCGGGCACTTTTACATCCATTATTTTATTTTAGCCTGACAATAGACCAGAGGAGAAAGTTACTACCTTTTCTCCCTTGTACAAATAAGGAAACTGAAGCATGGAATAGGTCAGTTCTTTGCCGAAGATTGCAGAGAAAGGCGCTAACCTTCAGGTTGTAAAGTCAATGTTCTTTGTACTGTATCATTGCTGTTTCCTCTAAGAAGTCCTCACCCCCTTCTGGCCAGACAAATTTGCATTTTTAATCATCAAGGTCTTCATTTATTATGCCTGGAAAGGAAGTCATAATCACTTTCCTATCTCACTGTGGTCCTATAACAATGGGAGGTGCTGTTTGCACTCAGTTGGCTGGCTGACTCCAGATGGGCATGACTTGCCCATGGTGACACCACGGGATGACCATGAATAGAATAATCAGAGTTAGAATTCAGATTCTTTAATCCTATTCCTCTGCTATCCCCAGCTTCTTTATTGCTGGTGAGACTGAGTCTAAGGGGATTTAAAGGCCCTGGAAGATTCTCTGAGGGCAAAAGTGATAGGCTTATGAGAAGACAATTAGCACAGTGTGTGTCTGCTGAGAATTGATGGTGAGACACCTGCCCAGACCCTTCCTTCCACCCCAGATGGGTCTGTCCCAGTACATTCAGGTGCCTGGAGACCACTAGGAAGCACCTTAGCTTTACTTAACCTTAGATGGGACATGCTTCTCACATTTGAGCATGTGCAGAGATCCTGGTTCAGTAGTTAGAAGCAGGCCCTGATGTGTGGGATGCAAATGTTGTCCATGGACCATGCATTGAGAAACAAGACCATGTACTCCTTGAAGCCCCATGAAAGCTGAGCAAGAGGGACCTGTGCAATTCTCAGTCAAGTCTGGTTCACTGGGTCTTAAGATTTCCATGTTGGATGGGCTTCTTGGAGTGAAGGAAAGCCAAGGTCCTGGGGATGGGCAGAAGCACCATTGCTCCTGGCTGGCCTCTCCCACACCAAAGCAGGGTCAACAGAGGGCCATGGGCCTAGCCAGAGTGTCAGTCAAATCAAACTACAAAGGCTGAATAATGGGCCTTTAAAGATGTCCATGTCCTCATCCCTACAGTGTGTGCCTATGTTACCTTTGAAGATGCAATTGAATTAAGAATTTTGAGCTGGGGGAATTATCTGGGTGAGCCAATGTAACCATGATCCTTGCAAGTGAAGAAAAAGAGGCAGAAGAGTCAGAATGAAAGATGTAACCTTGGAAGCAGACTCAGAGAGAATTTTGAAGACACCATATTGATGACTTTGAAATCAGAGACTGTAGCCAGTCAAGTTATGCAGAAAGCTCCAAGAACCTGGAAAATGCAAGGAAACAGATTCTGCCCTTGAGCATCCAGATAGGACACAGCCTTGCTGACATCTTAATGGAAGCCAGGAAGACCCATTTCAGACTTTCAGCTTCCAGACTACAAGATAATAAGTGTATATTGTTTGACGTTACTAACATCTGTGGCAATGTGTTACAGCAGCTATAGGAAATAATACACATTTCATTGGTTTCCAATGCATAAAATGTTTTCTATTACAGTCTGCAATCCACATAGTGAACCACCAGCCTGGGTAGTCTTGGGGCATGATCTGTCAAAAAATCAAGAAAATGAAATAATTTGTCACAAACATACCTCTAGCTTCAAAAACAGCACGGGAATATTTTCACCACACTTAACATTTATGCAAACATGGGAATTTGATTCCCAGAAACTTGAAAAGAAGGCAACAGGGGAAGAGATTAGAAAGGTTTCTTAGGAGACAAACAGACTCAAGTTCGAATTCTGGCTCTGCCACATTTTCAGTGAGTGTCCAGTGGGGAGCTACTTAGCACCATTGAGACTCTATTTTCTTAGTTGTAAAACAAATCATACCTTCTGTCTTGGTTACTTTTTACTCATTGCCAGGACAAAATACCTGACACCCAAAATTAGAGAAAGAAAGGTTTATTTCTTACAGTTTCTTGGGAGTTTCAGTCCCTACTCAGTTGGCTCCAAGGCAACGTGGCATGGCAGGGCTGCCATTCATGGCCGCTGCAACAGTAAGACACGCAGGCAAGAGAGAGAGAGGGCAGAAGCAGAAGCGAGCAAGAGGAAGACCCACCTCCTTTACACTGTATCTCAGCTCCACCCCTGGGTGGGTGCAGCACTCACATCACCAATCCCAGCGCTAGACAACAAACTGATAACAAGCACCAGACTCAGCCCCATCAAAAGTATGTGAGGACTTGGGAGTACATAGTATCACCCAATACACCTTCCTTGCAGGATTGTTGTGAAATTTAAATATATTAACATTATAATTATTTATTGAGAGCCAGCATGAGCTAGTCTTGGTGGATAAAAGTTGAATATAAACCAAGAAAGTGCCCCTGCTTTCTTATACATGAAAGCACCACACAGATATGTAGGTACTAGACAACTGTGGTCTCTCACTATCATTGTATCATCCTCATCATCATGTAAAAAGTGACACCATCACTTCTTTCAAAACCTCCAAGGCCTGGAGGAATAGCCTTCAATGGTCTCTTACGTGTTGTCACAATTCCAGCCAGGAAACATGCAATTTTCACATTGTATGTCTCTGGGTAGAGCAGGGCCTTTTGGTGTTCCTTTCTCATTAGTATCTAGGTCAAAATTAAAAATCAGAGAGGAAGATGGAGTTGCATAAGGTCACCCTGCAAGTCTCTGGGGAGCTTGAGATAGACTGAGCATTTTGTGCTTAAGCCTCAAGATAAGAGTTTCTATCACAGCTGTAGCGGTTTCTCCCTCTGTGGACTCTCCCTTCTCCCAACATATGTATTCTGGCCATCCTCGTCTGATTCTGATGGCCTATCTGATCTGAAAGTTGTTGATACTCTGATCTCTGAAAGTGAAGGGTTTAATCTTCTCTTGGAACCCCTCCCAACAAAAATTATTTTCCCACTTTGAAATGGCATGGGCATCCACTGTGAACTCACATCCATAAATCTGAGCCTGCTGCTCAGGAAAGCAGATGAGGTTTGATTCTGCTTCTCAGCACAATCGCACAGAGCAAATTATGGAAAGAATTTGATTTATAGGAGCACCTCAAAGGCTCTGGAGTGAAACACGTGTTTATTCACTTTATTACCATTTATTTTACACTATCTCTTTATGCTCCCTGCACATGGATTTGAAAGACTATTTGGATAGATGCTTATGGGCTGCCAGATTGCATGGCCCTGTTGAGGCACTTGGCTCTCTTTGGCGAGGCTGCCAGGAGCTTGGATTGGAGATCCTCATGCTGATGTTGGGGAAGAGCTGAGCCTACGACATGCACGCATGCAAATGCCAACCCAAAGTTCTTGCCCAAACTTCCCCAGCTTTCTGTGTGCTACACATCCACATCCAGCTGCAACTTCGGGGTGTATGCAGGCAGACTTGATTTAAGATTCAAATATCTCAGAACAGCTGGAGATATTTAACATCCCAATAATTACATTACATTTTTGACGACGGTACATGGAGTGAGAGGCTTTTTCTTGTTGTTGCTGAATATTCTATGAGCATCAAATATTTTAACCAGCCACAGAAACATGACTACATTTTTCACATCCAAGTACTTTCAGTTTAAAAATTCCAGCCAAGGATGGCATCTGAGGCTTTAATCTTCTGCTGTGTCTTTGAAACAGCAATTGCAGTGTCCCCTCCATGGCAGCTGAGAAACTCAGTTAGGTGGGCTGTGAAGCAGAGGAAGGGAGGAACGCGGTATAAGCAATAGGCACCCTCTGTGTACCAGACATGTGCATTAACCTTTCCAAAAGTGACATTGCTGCAAGATGATGTCGCTGGAGTCAGCTGAGGGCTCTATAAAGGGAAATCTGGTAATTTAGGTGAAATAAGATGATGCCATGAGGTGAGACAGTGGAAGAGAAGGCAAGATAGAGGAAGACCTACTGTGTACCAGGCTTCATGCCTCACATTTTATCCTCTTTATTTCTCAGAACAACACTTGGGTTAATGCCTGTGGCACCCATTTTACAGATAAAGAAACCAAGACTCAAAAGGTTAATGCAGGCAATATGATGAGGATCTGCATCTCATGCTCCTATAAGCTGGCTTTTTGAATAATTTATATTAACCCCTGGATGCCTTACTCCCAGCCCCCTCCCTTTCTCCCCCATGTTCCAAGACTCTCCACCAGCCAAGGAGGCAGAAAAGTATTACTTTATCTGACCTTCCTCTTCCCACCCTCCTGGATTCAAATGTTCATCGCTGTTAGTCAGAGTGCCAAGTCATTTATCAGCCACTATCTCTTTTCAAGGAATTTTCCAACTTCCCTGCCCTTGCTCTGGTGGCTGCCTTTCTGTGGATGCCCTGGTCTATACTCTGCCTCTCAAGCCCTGTCTATTCCAGGACCTGGATGCAGAGATTTGCTCAGAATAAGCCTGAAGGGTGCGTATGTGAGGAGACCCGGGAGAAGGGGCTAGAGTCTCAGAGAGCAGGGAGCTGCCTCAGCCCACACACTAATCTGTGTCTTGGACTTTTTAAAACAGATATGTACATAACTTACAACAAATAAACATATGAACAAAACAAAAATAGCATTTTTAAAATACCCCATCTCTCTTGTGGCCCTCTCTCAGGTCATTCCTTGATATAAGTCATCTGTAAAGCAAAGAGATGTTTTTCATCCTTTCAGCTACATGGAACTCACCTTATTGATGTCCCTCTGAGGACCCTTTCCTTTCTTGATCTTTTATTGTAGTTGGTTTCCCCCTTATCGGCTACCATTTCCCTAAGGGCAAGGACCATGCCTGACTCTTATTTTTTGCCCCAGCACATAATGTAGATCACAAGTTCCCCATTTGCATAAATATATATATATATTTTTTTTAACCCACTGTGAGCATGGTTGATATGTTTTCATGTTGTTTTTTGTACAGTCTTACAGATATCCATCTGCATATTGAGTTGTAGGAACAGGAACAAAATATGAGTATCACCCAAATATTAGTGAATTCATTCATTCATCCATCCATCCATTCATTCATTCATTCCATAAAAAGTTGGAGAAAACCCTGGTGGGCCAAGCAGTCTGGTAGATATGGGAAGGATCCAGGGGAATGAATTCAGGCTTCCCTTTACAGAGCTCACATGTAGAGCTGAGTTTTCCAAGTCTCTGTAGAGATCAGAATCACTGGAATTGCTTGTTAAAAAATCTCTGGCCCCAACCCAGGACATCTGAATCAGAATTCCTAAGGGAGAGACCCAGGGATCTATTTTTAACATGCACCCCCAGATGGATTGAGAATTTTAAGAACATACTGTATGTTGGGAAATGGATGAGGATAATAATGTACAAGTAAACAAATAAATGAGTAAGAATGTCTCAAACACTAATGAGTGCTGTGAAGGTAAAAACTTGAGGGCATGAGGAGACAAGCAGGGGCTGCATGGAGACCAGGAGCAGGGAAGATTTGATTGTCTGGGAAAGTGGCATCTTTGCTGAGCACAGATAGATAAGAAGAGAAAGCCAGGATTCCAAAGAGAGGAATCAGGATCAGCAAATCCCCAACCCCTGAGTGGGGGAAGCAGCTGCCTCTTTCCTCCCGGCACTGGAAGCTTCAGCTCCAATAGCTCAATCCCTTGTTCTTTGTACTGTGGGTACATCTGGCTCCTTCCGAAATGTGGCTGCCTCTCTCACCCACACAGTGTGAGAGAATGACATGATTCTAGCAGTTCTGGAAATACTGACCTACAGAATGCTAATGGGATGGAGTCTTAGGTCCTGAGGCAACTCTCCTTTAAAAAATAACTCTCAGTGAGTGGAAAAAACTGCAACCCCAAAAATCCAATAACAGATCCCTATGGATCGATTGGTGAGACTGGCTTAGCCAGTCCTTGCTTTGGAGTACTGCATCCTGGTTAATTAGCACCATATTCCTTTCCCATTAATCTTCCTGAGGCCAAAGGTCTTCAGTCTTGGCATTCAGAATTTTCTTGTGCAATCTCTAAAGTGTTAGATCAGGGTGGCTGGTTACACACAAGGAAAACAAGTTGCCATTACCTGGCCTGGTGTTTCAAAAAGTGCACGGAATTCTTCTACTTCTGTTCATTTTCCTGATAACCATGCGACATGCAAAAGCAAACAGTGTTGTTCCTATTTTACACATGGGATAACTGAGGCTTAGAGAGGACAGCTGATTTGCCCAAGGTGATTTAACTGGCACCAGAGGACACCAGGGCAGTTCTGACTCCTGCTTCACTACCTCCCGTGATGATTTGCTATGGGGAATCTAAATCTATACCCTTCTACAAGTCTCAAAGGCAGTCTCACCTCCTGGGGACAGTCTTCCCTGAACCTACTGAAGGGTATGTGAAACCTGGTCAGGGACTTGGAGCCCTGGTTGAGAGGGCCTACTGTGGCAAGGACAGAGGTCCTCAAACTTTTATGAGTATGAAAATCATTCATATTACAAAAATGCAGACTCTGGTTCAGTAAGTAGGAGCTCAAATCCTGCTCACCCTCATTTTTTTCTCTCTCTCTCTTCTTTTTCCTGAGGATTAAATTAGATACATGTTAGGCAAATGTTTTACCACTGAGCTACACCCCAGCCCTCTTCATTAATTATTTAATATTATTATTATTGTTGTTGTTGTTGTTTTATAGAACTGAGGATTGAACCAAGGCCTTCCCACTGAGCTACATGCCCAGTCAATTTTTTATTTTGACAGAGGATCTTGCTAAGTTGCTACGTTGCTCAGCAGAACTCAAATTTGCAGTCCTCCTGCCTCAGCTTCTCAGAGTGCAGGGATTACAGGTGGATGTCATTATCTCCAGAAAAATCCCTGCTTTTCTGGTGAGATCCCAAGTGGCACCAGTGCCACTGCTATGTGCACAGACCATGTCATGTGGCAAGGACCTCTGAGGCAAAAGGACAAGGAACCATGGAATAAGAAAGAAAGAAGCACCTCAGGACAGCCCTGGATGCTTATCAGCCCTGACACTATAGTCTGTGTCACAATGCATCACCACTCCTTTTAGACAGAGTTCAATATGGGTCCGCCTTGTCCGCATCCCTTGAAAAGTGAAGTGGTTTCTCCTAGACTAGACCTTCAGGCTGCTGCTGCTTAGAAATGCAAACCGTGCAGCTATTGTTAACTCTCTGTTAAGGATAACTCTTTCCTTTGTCTTTCATAATACTGAAATGACTATCGTTAGAGACCACATGAATAGGGAGGCGGTAACAGAGTCACATAGCTCCAAAATGAGCCCCCTGTGAAGACAAGCTGCTAGGTGTTTCTGCTTCCTTCTCTGATTTTGTGAATATCAGTGGACATGTTGGTGAAAGGAGGGAATCTAAGAGGAGAGCCTCTGGCATGATCACAGTAATCAGTCTTTGTCTTTGAGCAGCATGTTGTTACTGAGAGGAAAAAAGCCTTCCACGGAGGGAGCCATGCCAGTAACAGAGCCTTTTTAGGTACTGCAGCTAGAAGCCTGTGCTTTTGTTGCTACAAGGCCAGTAGTTAGAATCGCTAAGACTGCTTGAAGACCATGCTTTGGACTACATTCGATTCACTCATTCATGCCCCCATTTGTTTTTTCAGTCATTCATTCTTCTGCTCATTCTTTGATTCATTCAGTGACACACAGATTCATACACTCACTTACACACTTATTGAGTGCCTTTTATAGACCAGTCACTGTGCCAGGCTCTAAGGATATCAATGTCAGTCCACTCCAGATCTCCCCGTCTCCTCACACAGTAGGACCCTGTAGCCAGGCAAGGGTCAGACCCCTCAATGGCTTCTCCAATTTTAAGTTGAAAAAAACTGATCCAGATAACTGTTTGTTAGCTTTGGCTTGAAAATCTTCCCTGCTTAAAGGTATCACTTGGTCCCCCGTTGCCTGCTAGTAAGGCCAAGCACCTGACTAGTCTGCAAACTTTCACCCCCACACAACATGCCTTCTGCTGAGGCGAGCTGGCATTCCTGACTCTGCATGCCTTGCTAACGCTTTGTGTGTGCCTTTCGCTGGCCCTCAAGTGGCCTGCCACCCCCTCTTCCCTGCACTGCCTATAGATGCTACCATGGAGTGAGTAAGCATGGGAGTTCTGGGTTCATCTCTTGACTTTCCAATGGAAAGGTTTTACTGGAGTCTCTGAAAGCTGTTTCACGTCCATGCCCATCTGAATCATCCAGACTTGTGCAACTCTAAGGGAAATGGCAGAAGACCCGCAAATCCCAGAAAGTGGAATGACTTGTTCAAGGTCACACAGCCAGTTTGAGGCCAAGTCTGTGCAACGGCTTAGCTCATCCACTCTGATGCCAATCTCACAACAGCACAGAAGAGACGTTAGCCACTGGGAGCCATTAATTAATACTTGCAGGGCACCTTTATTACTTCCTGCAGAAGGCTAGAAAGATCTGCTCTGGCCAGACAAGTAAGCCGCAGAGGAGAACTGAGGTTACTGTGTGATGATTCAGATCTCAAAATGCAGGTTTGCCTGAGATGTTTAAATAACTCAGAGTTACTGCCGCCCCATCCGGGACAGGACAATCAGGCAGTGGTAGATGACTTCTGGGTGGGAGGCAATAGTGTGGGAGGCAGGAGGCAAGCTTCCAGAGAGAAATTACCATTTTGTATTTATGACTTTGGCTCGCAGGAGTGCCGCAGGGACAGGCCTACTAATACATTAGGTAATTGCCACAGTTCACTACATCGTGCAACCAACCCTCTGTCTACCAGCAGACTGGTAGAATGTGATTCTGCCTGGGCCTCTCAGGAG